>PVKM010007235.1:0-41981 GCA_004027735.1 Carollia perspicillata | reverse complement strand
AAACTAATTATTATTAAGCACTGTAGAAATATTCACATACTGAGCTGGCTTTTCTTCTTTCATTGCTATGGTCAGGCTCATAATCTACGTGTAGACTTGGTTATTATTTCACAGTATTCTGTAAATTTTCATGTTGGTCTGAACAAAGAGATGGTATTAACTAACACATTTTGATGATGATGGTGATGAAGAAAGAGTATTTTTATTTAATAGAACAGTTTTTTTCTGGATGCCATAGTTTCATTTCTATACCATTTTTAATGACTTTTTCCCCTGAAAAATTATAATATTTAAAATATGGATTCTCTTGTGATTTTAAATAAATATTAATTATGGCAGATTGCTGATTAGAGCAAGGCAATTGCATCTTAATCTTTCATAATATCTTTACTTGCAGATATCATTTCTCAATTTTAAATAAGCACTAAGTGTCAATCCTCATATTCTTATATAAATCAAGAATCTGTTTTGAGTCTAATGCACTGTACCTCTCACTGATCTTTAGTTTCCTTATTTCCCTTCAAAAATTGGTTATGTTCACAATTATTATTTTCCATTACACATTTCTGTTCTTGTATAACAATAAAGCATAGTTTTATTCCAATAGCACTGATTTCTGAATAAAAAGCAGTGTGCAAAGAAATCACTTTGGACTAGGTAGGGTAAAAATGAATCATATCTTGTGCAGAGTATATTTTAAATGAAGATGTAAAAACTGAATGCAATTTCTAACTCTGTTTTTCAACAACCTATGCAGGCTTCAGGCAGCATGTTGACTTTTGGGGTTAAGTATGAGCTCACTTACCACACACACACTCCTTTTTGCTTCTTTTGCTTATTGTCATCACTTCCCTGTTGTTAAGTTCAACTCTCCATCTATTACTCTACACCTTCATCTATGCAGGTGACCGTAGCTGGAGGAAACACACGTCATCCGTGACAACTGCCCTCACTTTATATTTAGGATCACTAATCTCTGGTGAACCCTTCATGCTGTCTAACTGTTATGCTGTATTTGTCTATACTCACTCCTCAAATCTCCTAATTAGCTATTTTACAGTTTCTCTTCTGTTCTGAAATCTTTAACGCCTCTGTCATCATCCTCGCTCTCAGTTGATGAGCTTAATTTACATTTCACTGAGAAAGAAGATGTAATCAGAGATCATACAGAAGCTCATTCTCTTACATCTGCCCCTTGACTACATCTGGATATATTTGCTCTTCCTTCTTTTGCAATGAATGTACTGTCGGCCCTTCTCGACAGGGCAACCCCTCCATCTGTGAATCAATTCTATCCCTATTCGCCTACCTAAGGGGCATTGCAACAGCAGTTCTTTCTTCTCTCTGATGCATCAGTATTTTTCTTCCTGTATTTCATTTCTCTTATTGTTTATACATGCTATTTTCTCCTTAATTAAAGCAAAGAAAACAAAAACAAAATTGTTTTGTCATTGTCTCTCCTGACTACCATTTTATTAATTTCTTCCACTTGCAGCAAAGCTCTTCTCAGAAGTAATATCAACTCATGTCTCTAATTCCTCTTCTCCCATTTTCATTGGAATCTTCTTTGCTTGCATTTTTCTTTCTCGCCCTCTCCATAATCACTGTTCTTGTCTATGTCTTCAATGACTGCCCACCTGATTACACCAGTTCTCAGACTTCCTTGTACTGAATGCAACAGCATCTTTTGACATAATTGATTCTCTCCCCTTTGCTTTAGGGATTTACACTTTACTGGTTACTTCTTATTTCCCCAGTCACATTTGCTGATTTCTCCTCATCCACCAAATCTCTTGTTGTTGGTTTGATCACAAGACTCAGTCCTTAGATTTCTTCTCTTTTATATTCAAACTCATTTTGTAAGTTTTGATCCCATGTTTTATTTTACTATGCCAATGACTCCCAAAAGTATATTGCCAGCCAAGACTGCTAACTATTTTTAGGCATTCAATCTCAACATGTCCTAAATTAAACTTCCCCTAAAAGTGGGTGTCCTGGGGCTTTCTCTAACTCCATAAAGATCAGCAGCACTTGTCCAATTGCTTAGGTAAAAAAGTTTGAATTCATCTTTCATTCCTTCTCTTACTCTCAAATCCAGTTTAGAAACAAGTCAGAATATCTACAGAATCTGATTCTATGATAGTTATTACTCTTGTCTCAGCCATCACCTTCTTTTCTTTGGCTGTTTACAACAGTTTAATTCTTGCCTCCTTTACTCCTTCACTTTTCTCCTTTGATCTCTTTTCAATTCAGAAGACAGAATAACCCTGGTAAAAAGTCAGCACCGATTACTCTGCTGCTCAAAGCTTTTCAGGGCTTCTCATGTCATTCAGAATCAAACTTAAATTTCTGTACATTACCTCTAAGGTCATCCCCTACAATTTTCCTTTTTGCTTGCTCTGTTCCAGTTCATCAGCTTCCGGGCTGACCCTCAAAATAACAAGCGTCACTCTTGCCTTGATGACCTTTGCACTTGTTCCAAATACCTGGAACTTTTTCTTTTTATAGACTCCTTGATCGTTTCCTTCAATTTTCTACTCAAAAACAACTCTTTTGTGAGGCCCTCTCTCATTATACAATCTTTAAACTTTGCATCCCTTTTCCATGCTTTATTTTTTCATGCCACCAATTACCATCTAACAAATTATGTTTTATTTAGTCATTTGTTTGTCTCTTTCCATTTGAGCTCATTAAAAAATTTTTTATTGTTAGACCACCAGTATTTAGAATAGTGTCTGACACATAGCTTTTCAAATATTTGTTAAGTGAGTGAATGTATGGATGGAGGATACACTGTGGTGTTTAATAGCATCACTGTTTCTTTCCAACTCTAACTCATTCATTTAATAAGTGCTGAGAACCCACTAAACCAAATATTGGGGTTACAAGCATGAATATGTACAGATACCACCTGTAAGGAACCCTCAAACTAGTGACAGGTAATACTAAAAGGATGATCATTATAACAGCATATGAAAGATTTTGTTAAAGATAAAACATTTGATAAGACAAATGAGGTTGCTTCTTGAACAGTAGGTACCATAAATGATAGCATGGAAATGTGGGGGAGATGCTTGAGGTAGTGGAACCAGCATAGACAGGAAGCTGGGGTGGGAAAGGGGGTGGAAAGTTCAAAGACAGCCACTGTGTCTAGCAGTGAGGAGGAGGGAGAGAATGGTAATGATCTGGCATAAGCCAGAGGTGGTCTGTGTTTTTATGAAATCTATGTGATGCATCCTACTTTGGATATGAGTACCCTAAATAATTTAGAGTTTAGCATATAAACTATTCAAATTATTTAAGATTCAAGACCTGAATAGTCCAATTTCTTTCTAGAAAAAAAACTTTATTGTGCGGATAAAGGACATCAGAAAACAATTTTTAAAGTATTCTTTTTCAGTTCCCTAGAAATGTTTTGGGAAGGAAGTTATGGTACTTTTTACATAAAAATGTTATCTATCTATCTATATATCTATCTATCTATTTACTCATCTATCCATCTATCTATCTTTCCATCTATCTATCTATATATAATCTATTGGATCCTGTATATATGGAAGAGAGAATACATAGATATTATAAACATTACATATATACACACTATATATGCACTCATACATGAGTATACTTATATCTATACCTGTGTATGTACATATCTGTACACTCTAATACTTGTGACCTCCATGAAGGCAGGGCCTATTATTATCCATATTTTACAGATAAGGGAGTTGAGGCCAAGAGGATAATACTGGCACTCAGTGCTGCTCTAGAATCTATAGTACATAATCATGTATTCTACTTCTTGTCAAAGAAGGAGTTCCATGATAGTAACTGCACTTGATTAAATTACTACATTCCACATGGATTGCATGTACATTCATAGTCATCATAATTAAGCTATAACAGGTGCCTTAAAATATTACAACTTTTATTCAACAGAAACCTTGCATTCACATTTAAATTATTCAGTGGATATTTCCTGAATGTTGATAATATATAGTACTCGCTATGATTTAGTTTGAATAAAATGACACCCCTGTTCATGGCTATGCATACTGACAAAAATAACTGCTAAAACATTTTCTTCAGAAGTAATTGGTTCATGACAACTTTCAAATGACTGATTTAAGAAAAGCCTCGTTTGTTTTGGTATCCTTCCATTTTTTAAAAAAAAGAATGGAAAGCAATGTGTGAAATCAGTTTAAGGCTTAACGACTTTGAGTATGAAAGAGAAAAAATAGTACTTTTCTTGTTTTTAAACAGATGCATGTGTGTGTGTGTTATTTATTTAGGAAAGTTCTGTCATTTTGCACTCAGGAATGATGCAGATTTTGACATGATGCAATTAGTAGCTGGCTTTCTTCCTCTGTTCTCAAATGTAGGCAGGCTGAAGTTCTTGTCTTCTAGGAAGAAGAAAATTAGGGGAAAATGAGATGTAGAGGAAATAGCAAGGCCTGGGTGAAGTAGAGCCTGGAATCCCTTTTTCAAAGCAGGAGACAGTCACTATTTGAGTCCCAGGATTCCTTACTTAGTAATATATTCAAGCTCACTGCAGTGATTACATCAACCTCATACTAATGCAGTTTTGCCTTTTGCTTGATTGCATTTTTGAACCATGTTTACTGTGTTATGGAGGAATTGTGAATAAACTATGTCAGTCCATTTAAATCTAAAATATGATAAAATATATATGCAGAGAATAAAATATATCACTATGTACCCATTATCTTAGTTCCGACTTTATTTCGGTTTTGCTTGTTTATGACTTCTTTTGTTCTTTTCTCCCACTCTCATGCCATACAAATGACACCAATGAGATGCAAATTTGGCTTTTGGTATTCCTTTATAGGATTCTATTTTATTCATCCTTCATATTTTTGTTTTACTCTAGCAATTTTAAGAACAAATAAAAATTTGAAGAAAAACAAATAAAACCTTCCTTCCTCACATTAACTCCCAGTACCCATCTCTCAGCCTGGGCAAGGGCTTCTCCACTCCCGATAACCTATTTTGCTTCTCAGACATACTGCATGCTGTGTGTTCTAAAACACATCCTACACTTTAAACATATTTGGTTTTTGATGGTTAGTTTTCTATGTCAACTGGACTGGTCCATGGGTGCCCAGATATTTAGTCAACATTATTCTGGGTGTGTCTGTGAGGGAGGGCATTTTTGGATGAGATTAATACTCAAATCAATAGACAAAGTAAAGCAAATTGTCTTCTCCAGTGTGGGTATGCCTCATTCTATTCATTTAAAGGTTTCATTGGAACTGAAAGGCTGACCCTTCTGTTAATAAGGAGGAACTCCTCCTGCCTATTGGAATTGGAACATTGGTCTTTTCTGACCTTCACATATGAATTGAAACTCTTGGGTCTTGAGTATCCTGGCTTTCAGATTTGGACTTTCTTTCTCCATTGGCTTTCCTGGTTCCCAGCCTTGAACTATACTTTGGCTTTCCCAAGTCTCCAGCTCACCGACTGCAATCTTGGAATTTTGACTCTATAACTGTGTGAGCAAATTCCTTGTAATAACTCTCTTTCTCTCTAATATATTATATATATATATAATAAGTTTTCTGAAAAAAACCCTAAGTAATACATAATCTTATTCTATTTGTCTCTAATTACAGATTTATCTATATTATCAAAATCCTACCAGTCCTTCAAGGTCTTGATTAATATTGAATTTGCCATAAAGACTTCTCTACATGGTTAGGGCAATGTTTTACAATTGAATACTATAGGCAATTATTTGTTCTAAGAATACATGTTTAAGAGGTGGTAGTTGGAAAGGGCTTTGTGAAGTAGGTGGGTTCTAATTGATAGGCTCTGGTAGAATTGAGGAGACACAATGTTTACTGAGAACCTGTGATGGACTGATCTTTGCAGTCAGGGTTCTTCTTGCAAACAGCAGAAATGTGTTCTGATTTACTTGAACATAAAAATAAATTCATGTAAAGACTTAAAAATAGGCCAGAGGCAATGTCAATTGTGTGGGCAAAACCACCAGCAAGGCCACACCGCTGGCACGCTGGCTTGGCACTGACATGCTGCTGATCAACGGATGACACCAGTGAATGGCCAGGCACCATCATGCAAAAGTAGATATTGCTTCTGCCGTGGTAAAGTCTGAGTCATTCTTGATTTTTTTCTTCAGGTATGATCACACATCTGGGAAAGCACCATCTGACTGGCTAGGATTATGTCAATTGCCCATACCCACCTTGTATTATTCAGGTAAAATAAGTATCTGGATTTGGGGGGAGGAGCCTTATCATTCCCTAGATCTCAGTCTCTAAATATATAAGAAGGAATTCAGATGTTGGGGAGCAAAAACATAACCAGACCAAAGGAAAAAAGATAATAACTTACCACGGTGACTTTAAAGATAATTAAAAAGTAAACATCAGAACAAATATGAACATGCATATTATTATATACACTTTGCACATGATAGTCTGAGTATCTAATAAAGTAAATTACTTTCTAAAATGTATACAAATATAATTATGATTAATGGATTGAGTTGTTGTATGACAACTATAGAGAAAATAAATTTTGTAACTCTGGGTGTTATGGATTCAGAAAGACCTCTTTAGAACTATGACTGCAACCTGTACATTTTCATAGAGCTCTATTTAGTCAAGTGGTTTGAAATTTTACTGAAAATGATAATGCATAAAAAAACATCACTCTCAAGAAAAGTTTAGACAATCACATAGTCAAGACCTAAGGTGTTAATTTTTTTTAAAAAATTCTTACCCAAGGATATGTGTATTGATTTTAGAGAGTGAGGGAAGGAGGAAGAGAGAGAGAGATACACCCATCTGAGATAGAAACATTGACTGGTTGCCTTCTATATGTGCCTTGAGATTGAACCCACAAACCTAGGTATGTGCCCTGACCAGGAATCAAATGCTCCAACCAACCGAGCAATCTGGCTAGGGCTAAGGTATTCACTCTTATAGCTGACTTTAGGCCACAAACAATATATTTTCCATTCTCTAAAAAAACGTACCTCTACACAGAATTGAAGTTTATGGGCACAGTGTCAATATGAACAAAGAGATATTTTGGATTATTAGGTGTTCAGGGTTATAGTTGTCATTGTTTAGGTATGCTGTATCCAAAAATGGATTAGAAAAGGGGTCTTCTTGGTGGAAGGCACACATTAAAGAGAAAAATTTCTTAACTTTCATTTGTATTCTGAAATAGGGGAAGATCACTCTCACTACTGATATCAGAATTGTATTTTCTTAATTTGTAGTGAAGCAAAATATAGAACTTCCACTTATTTTAATCAGTAATTGGAGATTACGCAAATGCAATTAACTAGTGTATAGCAAACTCCATTTTTCAATTTTATTAAAAGTCAGAAGTTATCTCAGACCCTTTACCAGGGGTGTCAAACTCATTTTCATAGGGGGCCACATCACATCAGCTTATTGGTTGCCTTTAAAGGGCTGAATGCAATTTTAGGACTGTATACATGTAACTACTCCTTGACAGTTAAGTGAGAACTCAGCGCTGCCACTGGGTAGAAACAAGGTGAAGGGCTAGATTCAGCCAGCGGGCCTTGTGTTTGCCACCTGTGCTTTATGCAATTGAAAGGAGATTAGAAGAGTGATTCTTACTGACTCAAGGTTTAGAAGCAAGACATAAAACTTAGGTTGAACCTGCTGAACAACTTCACTGGAAACGGTTTCTGAGAAGCAGGTTAGAATAGGATGCAGACCTACTCACCAGGAAGAGCAGGAATGAAGAAATGGAGGAGAGGCGAGTTGTGTAAACCTTTGTTCTGTCCATAAAGTTATAAAACTGACCCAAAGATGAAAGACACTGTCATCAGGCTTGTGCTAGGGAGTAAAGGGTGATTTTACTTCCTCCAGGGTCTCTTGTTAAAACAATGAGAGCAGAAAAGGAAGGACTAAAATAACACCCAATGGCTTCCAGTAAACACATATAGTGCTGCCCCCTCACCAGGGCAGCTGGAATCTAGGATGCTCCTGTGCCCAGAACAAGCAATCTCAGCCCCCAATCCTGGAACTGTAGGCAGAAGCTCATGCAGTGGGACAAGCTGGCAGATAAACTTTCAAGGGGTCATATGGTCAAGGTTGCAAATGCTAAAGGACAGCTCTTCAGCAGCTGTCTTCTGTGAGGCAATTAAATTTGAACCTTACCATTTTCATGTCAGCTTTCTTGTGGTGTTGCTATCTATTGATTCTGAGGGTGGGGGGATAAATTAAAGAGGTTTTCATCTCTTCTGGTGAGATATATTAACTCGATGTCAGGATCTTAAAATCCTACTTGGAGTTTTATTTTTCATTACTAACAAAGAAAACATTTTGTTAATGAAAAAGAGGCACATGACTGGATACCATATTTTTTAAAAAGCAGCTTCCAACAGCCCAGTGTATGAATCTAGTCACAGACTTCAGGCGTGGCTATGAAGAATTATACAAATGTGGCTTAGATTTCATGGATACAATTCTTAGTCTAAAATTGCTCAGTTTTGTCCTACTGAATTTAGTGGTGGTCATAAAGAGGGTGTAATAAGGCTTTTGTATCTACTGGAATTTTAGCTCCTTCAAGTCAAGAACAATATTGTATGTCTCTTTAACCTTCTACTATAACCAGCCTAGATCAGGGCTTTATATCAAATAGATATTTAAAAAATCTTGACAACGCAAACCCAAATTACATTTCCAACTAATGCTTGTTTATAGATTGGAATGTTTATTCAATGCAGTAATTTTCCCAGGGTCTCATATCTCATATTGTTTAGATATTGAATGCATAGCTAAGCAATTTTCAAGTGCTCTCACACTATCTATGCAGTGGAACATATGCCGAATTCAAACTCAACTGATATGAACTTTGAGCCCTTAAGCACTATTTCTATCTTATTTTGACTACAGTTTCCTCATCTGTAGAATAAAAGAAATGAGAGCCAAATGATTGTTGTAAGTTTGTTCTAGGTCAGAGACTCTATCTTTAACTTGTTTTTTTTTTAATAGAAGTTTTACTGAGATATAATGCCAATACCATCAAATTAGCTTATTTAAAGTGCATAGCTTAGTAATTTTTAAAATATATTCACATAGTTGTACAACTGCCTAATTCAATTCTATAACATTTCCATCACTTCATTACCAATCATACCCATTCCTCCTTCCCTTTACCCTTGGCAACCACTAGCCTACTTTCTGTCTGTATGGGCATGCCTTTTCTGGACATTACATATAAATGGAATCATGCCATATGCGGTATTTTGTGATTAGCTTCTTTCATTTAGAAAAGTCTTTTCAAGGGTCTTCTATATTGTTGAATGCTCTAGTACTTCGTCCTTTCTATTGCCAGATACTTGTGTTCACCCAGGCACCAGTCGATAGATAATTGTGGTTTCCACTGTCTGGTTGTTAAGAATAAAGCTGCTATGAGCACTTGTGTACAAGTTTTATGTGGACATATGCTCCTAAATGTATATCTAGGATTGAAATTTTGGGGTTACATAAGAACTTCATTTTTAACATTTTGAGAAACTGCCAAACTTTTCTTGTAGAGTAGCTCAGCTGGTAAAGAATTCTATGTTTCTGCTTACTTGATATTGTGCCATTTTTCTCCTTAATTTTTGAAGGATAGTTTTGCTGGACATAGGATTCTTGTTTGACATACTTCTTATTTCATCATGAATATGTTATCTTATCATCTTTTCACCTACTTATTTCTGTTGAGAAGTTAGCTATTAATCCTATTGAAGCTCACTGATAATTAACCTGACTATTTTTATCATTAAATTGTTCATTTTACTAAGCTTTGAATCTATAAAATGTCACCATTAATAAACAATTTAACTATGGCATCTGATAAGTTCTTAATACTAATTGTAATTAAGATATAAGATTTATGTACTCATTATTGCAGTGCTTTTGAATCACTAAGTTGATTCTTTAAAACATATTCACATGGGCAACAGACTCATGTTTTTAGATTCCTTATTAGGTGACTTTTAAACAGAAGCTGAAATATTAAGATGTAATAGATTTTATTTTATTATCTATTGAACTTATTGGGGTTATGTTGATTCATAAAACCATACAATTCAAGAAAAGATCATCTGTACAATGCATTGTGTGCCCAACACCTAAAGCAAGTATTTTTCTATCCCTACTTATATCCCGTTTGCCCACCTCCACCTCTACCCACCCCCTTTCCCTCCAGCCATCACCACACAATGTCTTATGTCTGTGTCTATGTGTTATGTATGTATAGTTATGTATGTTTGTATATGTATATGTATATAAACTTGTATGTATGATTCAAATATAGTTTTTAGTGTAACACACAAATAAATAAAGAATAAACTTTGTTGAGCATCATTTTATAACTAATAAAGGTTACTGGTTTAGTCTGTCCATTAGTAAGTACTAGAACTGATTGTTATGGTCTTTTGGGGTCTGTTGTGTTCATAAACCTCATCCCAACATTATTTCAGGAGGAGTTGTTTAAAAAAACAAGATTTTGTAATGATATTAAGTACTAAGAATAAATGGAATGAATTAGTGCATGATCATGTATGTGGTAAAATTAGAAATAGTGGGCAGTGGTGTTAACTTCCAGCCATATCTTACTCGCAAGTCTTCCCCGTGGTTAAGGAAATGGCCTTAGACATGGTTCTCTTGGAGCTTTCTCTACATCTCTGTCTTTCAGTGGTCCTCAACTATGGGCTACTCTGGTCTATATTTAAAAATTTTTAGTAACAGAAAGGGTATTTTTTTAATCTTGATATTGTATTACTCACTGAGACTTCCCCCACCGTCTGTCATTACCATTGTTTGTTGTTGACCCATTTATTAGTGCAATCCCAAACATTTCTTTTAATCTTTCTAAACTTAAAATTCTTATTTATGAAGTATGAATCATATGGTTATTGTGAGAATTAATAAGATTTTGCATGTTAAACATGTAACAATGTTTATAATATAAAAGTATGTATTTTAAATAATTTACAATATATACCATACGCATTTTTGAATGCTTATGTGTCAGTCCTCTGTTAAATCTTTTATACATAAGCACATACTCCTACACTGCTTTCTTTACTGCTATAATATTGCTATGTTTCCATCTATACCTGCCTATTTCAGGGGGTTATATAACACTGCTACTGGGAATATCTTCTCTCATATACTTTCCAATGTAAGTTGCAGTGATCTCCTACTCAGCAATTGTTATTTTTCTTATATTGGTCAGATCTCCTGATTTCTAGGATAGAAAAAAGACAATGTTTACAATAGTCTTGCTTTTTATAGAAGGAAGCAGATTCCAGAAACAGTTGTTGAGAAATAACAATTCCATTCTATGCTCTGTACATAGTTTATCATACATTATCCACTGAATAAACTTATGTGAACACATAATCCTTTTTGCAAATAGAGAAGTGGAAAGTCAGAGAGGTAAATTAACTTGCTCCAAAAATCACACAATTAAGAGGTAAGAGAAGTATTTACAGGTTTTGCTTAGTTGCTGAGCCTCTACTTTTCCCACTACTTCGAGAACTTGTAAACCTGTGGGGGACTGAATCCCACTCTCTTGTCATACTTGGGATGTAAAGCTAATGACTACAGAGTTTGGTTTTGTGTAAGGCCCTATCCCCAATGTCTAGGACAGTTTCTGACACATGGTAGGCAGTCTTTGAATGTGGATTAGAATATTAGTGCCAAGAATAAATTTAACATCTCACTCTTTAATTTACCTTTAAATTCTACTTCATAAAGTAATAGCCACAATACCCATCAATTTTTCTTTACAAGCTGCTGATACAAGTTGTTGATTTTTGCCTAGGATCATTTCTTAAAATGACACAATGTTCAAAGAATCACTAAGCAAAAGAAAAAAGTATATATATATAGCATATGTATATTGCATATATATACATATATATATTGCATATACTCTACAGCAGAAAGAAGATAAAGTTTCATTGAGGTGCTTTATAGTGCCTGATAGAGAAGCTCACTTCTAAGTGATTGTTCTTAATTAGGCTCATGGTAGACGCAAATTAAAATAATGCATCAGTGAAGTCACAAAATAATGAAAAATTGAGGCCTTGCAAGGTTATTTGCAAACATTGATCTGTCCCTTTTTGGGAACATTAAGGGTATAACTATGTCATCCAAAAAGGACACATGGGTGCAGTATGTTGACAGTAACGGAAAAAGCTAGGGAATTACGATGTAAAATAGGTCTTGTAAGAACGCAGTTACTATGGTAACTGTGGCCTCATATACTGTATTAAATGTTAGAATTTATTTCAGCATAATACACAGTCTGTTCATGTGTCTCCTTTCCTCGGAGGCAATGACCCAATGTAAGATGAGTACACAAAGAAAATTATCCTTAGAAAGGATTCCTCCTTTTGATATGTGCGATTGAAGTTTGAATACCAGAATTTAAGGTAAATTTTTGAGGGGTAGCCTTTCAGAGACATTTGGCTAAAACATTCAATGCAAAAATTAAATATATTCATTTCTGTGAGCTGAATACAAATAAAAGAAGAGAGACTGTGCCATTAATGAGTGGTGTGTTTTTTCTAAAGGATCATAAAATCATAACCCCTGGTTTTTCAAATAAATTAAACTTTGCCCTAACTGCTAATTAAATTGGTATTATTCAATTATCATTTTTAGCTTTCTACTTGTGAGCTTCCCTTAGAGATATTCAAATTCATAGCATTCACTGCAGGATGGTCACACAGCTTTTCTTCTAATTAGATTATTAATAGCAAACTTGACAATTTAAAAACTAATGTCAAAGGGTACCTTTATCTCTATTTTCACTCTGAAGAAGAAAGTTTCTGTTTTCACAGCGAATGAACTTTTGAAATCCCAGATTCCAGTCACCAGGTGCACATTATTCATAAATGATTGTCCGTGGACCAAAACCTTATAATTATTCTGCTGAAAGACATTTTTGTCACTTGCTAAGAACAGAATAGATCAAGAGCATGTCTCCTTCTGGCATTTATGCCGTCTGACATCTTGCAATATGTTTTGCCGACAGAAGGAGCTTTTCACAGAAAGGTGAAGCTTTCCTTTTTTAGTGCAATTTAAGTAAGAATAAAACACATCTCAGCTTTGATTTAGGCATCTGCAGTTTTAACCTCTGCCCTGCCATAGACACGGAGAAGTTAAGACAGTTGCTTTATCATATATTGGATGCTCCCCCTAAAACTGATACCCAACTATCTATTTCCTCTCCCCAACTGAGATGATATGTGCCATAATATGAAATTTGCCCTCATCAAATAGGCTTTCTGTTAAGTTTAAACTTTCTAGTGGATTTAAATATTATTACATTATGCTATTAATATGGATCATCATGAACCCCAAGAGAAAGCCTATAATTCTGAATTATTTAAAGTAACAAAAACTAGGCCTAGCACCGTTTTTGCTGAGTCACCCCAGAGAAAAATGTGGTGGGTAAGTTTTAACCCAGTAGGGGGAATTGCCAGAAGTGCTACCTTGAGAAAATTTGATTACACTTTATTGCCTGAGATCCTGAAAAACGGGTGCTTCATCTCTGCCTCCGAACAGTCTCCTGGACTGAAAGTTCAGGGCAGAACCAGAAGGAAGATGGAATTGCCTTAAACAGATGAGGCAGGACACCTGGTCCTGTGCCTTAAATCAGGCTTCATCCTACCCTGTTCCTTTTCCACACATGGACAGAGCTTGTAAAAAAGGATGTATAGAGTTCATACTCACATCTCTCACATCTGTTTTCGCCTCTACCTTGTGAGATGGCAGTATCGACCTTTGAATTGCACAGCACTAATTGACTTGCCTCCATACAAGCAACATCCGTGTTCGCCTAGCCCTTAGGAAAGTAGCCCAGTGACTGGCAGGTGGCTCAGGAAAGGCTGCAGATGTGCTCCAGGATTTTGAAAATGTGCAGCTCTATTCACTGTCTGGTTTCTTTTTTGATCCTACACTGTCTGTAATTTTCAGTCTGCTCTCAGGATTTCATTTAACACTTCATTCAGTTATAGCAGCACTATCTGTAACTCCCCATATGTGACAAGCTAGGGGTAAGTGAAGACACTTTGAAAGCTCCCCCCAGCTCCACTCCCCTCCCTTCTCCCTGAAGGACAAGTCTCAGGGCTGTGCACCCTCTCCTGGTCTCTCGCACTGCCATTGCTGAGAGCCCTGCCCCTTCTCTGTGTTCTTAGTTTTCCCAGGCTTTCTAACTGTGCCAGCTGTCTCAGTGCTCTCTGAGTGAGGTGAGACGGAAGTAGGTCTCTTGAGCAGCGTCCTCAAAGACTGGTTCTGAGATAGAAACTTCCTTCACTCTTTCTCCCAAGAGAGAAACTGTGGACTGAATGGGATCTCTCTCATCCTGGAGCTGAGGCATTTGGGGGGAGCATCGGACACAGATAAAGTAAAACTGCTCCTCTTACCACTTCTAAGAGATTCCATGGTTCTGTGCTTCTCTGAGGGGTAAATTCTTAACTGGAATTAGGCTTCTGGTAAAGGTATTTTTAGTCCAGTACTGTTCTTCCATCAGTGTTTCTGCTGAGGGCGATGATGGCCGAGACTCTCCCTTCTGCCTTGTTGCGGATGTCACTCTTAAAACTTTCTAATTTATTTATTTGTTTACCGATTTCCTCATTTTCAACACCTCTCAGTATAAACTCTAAGAAAGTAGGGCACTGTTGTTCACTTCTGTATTCTCTTTGCTAGAAGAGAATCTGGCTTGTCATATGTTCTTAATAAATGTTGTTGAAAGATGGAATGCGTTGTCTTTGGAAATCATTTTATTTTTGTTGTTATGGAGTGCTTGCCCTTCACTTGTTTGAGAGGGCATAGAGCAGAGAGCTCTGAAAGGAAGATGAAGACCGAAACAAATCCTGAACCCAAAGCATACATTGACATTCTGTGATGTTTATAGAACAGATAAGTGAACAAAGGTAAGTGAACTAGAGAGAAGGTGAGTAGGGACATACAGTAAATTTTCTGTTTCTTGGGCATAGCTACCAAGTTTGCAGTTAGGGGTAACAGGGTATAAAGTGTTTTTGAAAATGTGGTAGCAACAGCAGGTGCGATTCCATAATTATCACATTACTTGGCTTATGCGATGACTTGATTTTTAGAGATAAATTTCCATCAAGTGGGAGGGTACAGCCTCCTTTATCATTGGTACTGCTTTGATTTTTTTGAAAACAGCTTTTGACTTGCTAGATGGCTCCCAAGAGGCTGTGAGTTCACTGAAGGCAGGCGAGACTCCAGCAGATACAGAGAGTTCACACAGCACTCAAGGATCACGAAGTATGTGCTCAGGCAACCTCTGTTTCAGCTTTGTTGGTTTAACATGTCTTGCATCACCTATGTAGTCATCCTGACAATATGTTGACCTGAATCTCTTAGTAAGCAAGTGGTCAGAACTGTCCGAACTGGGAGAAATTCTCCAAAACTGTTGCCCTTTAGTTTTCAAAATATCGATATTATGAAAAATAAAAAAGGGTGACACTGTTCTAGATTAAAGGAGATTAAAACAATGTGTATCTAAAGGAAATCAGTGGATAATCTTCTATTGGATTCTTGATTGAAAGAAAACATAGCCATAAAGGTCCTTACTTGGATGATTGGAGAAATTTGAATAGGGAAATTAGTATATAGGTAATATTGTCCTATTTATGTTAAATTTCTTGAGTGTGGTAATTATAATGTATTTTCTTAAGGAAAATGTCCTATAAGATATTCAGGGGTAGAGTATTATGTGTCTGTATTTCTCCAAATGACTCAAAATCTTCTATCTACAGCCAAATAGAAAGTGAAAGAGTAGCAAATGTTATAATATGATTAATTTTGGTGAATAATATGAATATTCATTCTATACTCTTCCAAGATTTCCATGATTAGGAATTTTTAAATACAAAGTTTGGATGGAAAAGTAAATAAATATAAAAAAGATAAAATTGTATTTAAGAGGAGAGAAAAGAGAATTCACTATATTTTGCAGGCTAATGGTTCCAAAAGCTCGAAAATTCCCCAAATATAGTAAGTTTCAAACCAGTATTTAATATCTTGATTATTTAAATACATTATGAAATATGAGAGAATGTGTCATATGTAGCAATGGAACAAGAGGGTCTGTTTCTTTGAAATTTGTGGGACATACTTTGGGAATTATAATTCCTATTATGAATGTAACACATAAGGGATCAATTATTTTGAACAAATACATTATGCAGGCTTTCTATCAGTAAAGGAGATTTTCCTCATGATTAAAGGCCATTGAAATTGCTATATGAATATACAGATTTAGATTTATATTAAAAGTTTCCATTTAACATGTATAAACATGAGTCATATTTCCTGGAGTTTCACTTAACATATTTAGGTCACTAGAAAGATATATTTTTTAATAGAGATTCCTTAAATAGAGTACATATATCCATTTCTTAATATAAATTCCTCAAATGAAGGTATGCAGATTAAAGAGGTGTTTCATTTTTGAAGAGGCCAACTCTGAAAAAGTACATAGTGAAGGACATAGTCTCAGAGCCAGGCTACGGGCTCTTTGAGGTCTGGAACTCACTATTTTTTCCCAGAGGCTTGGGAAGGGCCTACCACAGCAAAAGTACTTAATAAATATTGGGTGATTCACCTTGAAGTCAGTAGTATTGTAATTATTGCCTTTTATACTTTAGTACAGATTTAATGCAAGCAATAAATAAAAGAAATACAAAAATATAAATGTAGATAATTTCTTGGAAAATATAAATTTATTTTTAAAATCTTTAAAAGATATGATTGAGAATATAGCAACTAGAAAATAGAACTTTCATAAAAATTCTCTGGTAGGAACATCAATTTACCTATTCAGCAAATAGTCATTAAATGCCCACCACATGCAAGGTACTATTAAAAGTTCTGGGAATAAAGCAGGACTTGGAAAAAAGAAAATCCATGTATTTATAGGGATTAAACAAACACATGAATTAAATTTTTAAAAATGTATCAATTGGTGATGTGTTCTTGGGAGAAACATAGGAAAGTTAACCAGAAACACCTGGGTGGGTGTGGTGTCTGGGGAGGGTGGTCACATTTTTAATAGGGTTATTAGTAAATTTTCATTAAAAATGACATTTTGACTAAAACCTGAGGGTAGTAACATAGAAGCCCCAAAGCACAAAGGCCCTGTGGTGGAACGGGGCCTGCCATGTCAGAGGGAAGATGAAGAGGCTAGTTAGCATGGAGCAGAGATGGCCGCAGTCCCCCTCTCCTGCAGTTTTGCTCTTTGCGGTTCCAGTTATCCATGACCAGCTACCCCATATAAATATTAAATTAAAGTTCCAAAAATATAAAATTCATAAATTTTAAATCGTGTACCATTCTGCGTAGTATGATGAAAGGTCATGCCATCTTGTGCCTTCCCATGTGGGACGTAAATCATTATTATGTCCAGTCACTATGCGCTCCCTGCTTGTTAGCTACTTAGTAGCCATCTTGGTTATCAGATCTAACTGTGGTGTTATCTCATTGCTTGTGTTCAAGTAACCCTTATTTTATTTAAGAATAGCCCCAAAGCCAAACTGCAGTGATGCTGGAAATTTGGATATGCTAAAAAAGAGCTGCAAACTGTTTATTTTAAGAGAAAATGTACGTATATACAGCAGATAACATAGCATGTACAGGGTGTGGTACTATCTGTGCCTTCAGGCATCTACTGGGGGTCTTCGAATGTATTCCCACAGGTAAGAGGGCACCACCGTAGTGGGAGACAGTATCAGGGAGATGGTTGGGTAAGGTGGTGGGAGAAAGTTGAGCAACTCATACTGGCCTTCAGATAAGACTGCTGTAAGGAATATGGCTTCAAATGCTTACCTGAGTTCTTAGTTTAAATACAAAATTGATTACAATACCCTCTTGTTTTAATTTCTTTCACTCAAAGGCAGTAATAGTAAATGCAAAACTCTGGATATTAAACAGTGGATAAAGAATAAAGTTGTTCATAATAAATTTAAATAGGTTCAGTTTTTCTATTGACAAATATTTTTATGACTAACTTAATTTCAAAGCAATGTCTATTTCTATGTAAATTGTTACAAAATTACTTTAAAATTTTATCCATTTATTTCTTCCAAGTTTTTTTGTTATAATTGACCATAATTTTGTGCCAGAAGAGTAAATGAGATTCTTTATAGTAATGACGTGTTTAGGAATGTCAGTGTGCAAAGAATCACACCTGAAAATCTGTGTTTATAAAACCATACCAATGACTAATGTTTTCAGTACTTTGAAGAACTAATTTTACTTAAAAAATTATTACAATTATTAAAATATCCATTCAGTAATTCATACATGCTTAATTTAAAGTTGTGATTAATTTTTATTTGCATCATTTGTGTGGAGAAATAGTAATTTTGTGTTATTTTCAAAATTTTGTTAGGTTCTATGTATATATTTCACTTGTCATTCCTTATTTTATTTTTGCAGATTCCATTTTTTATCAATAGATGATCTACTAATTTCCTATGTTATTTATTATTATTATTTATAAGACAGTTTTTTCTAACTCATATCTTTTCCAGTTTTATGATTTGTAGTTGTAATTTTAATCCCTTCCCTTCTGTTTTTCTTTATTTTGTTTTCCTTGTACTAACTTTGTGAATCAGTTTAAATAGTTTGTGTTCACTCTTTTTTACTGGTATAAAAGTAGAAAACTTTGAACTTTTCAACTAACATTCTGTTTTAGATCTTTTTCATTGGTTTTGATATTTTTATTATTCTTACATTCTGAAATTTTGCTCCATAGTTCCTCTTTGAGCCAAAATTTGTGTGAGAATTTTTAAGTTCCTATTGAAGAGGTCATTTATTTTATAATTTTGTCAGTAGATTTTTGTTTTCTTGCTATTTTTTTAGGAAGTAATTTCTGTGTTATTTTTTTACTTATTTTTAAATTTATTTAGTTTTTTTTTGTGGCTCAGTATCAGGCCAATTGTAGTGAGATTTTTATGTACAGCATAGATTAAGGTTTTGTTTTGTATTCAGACTAAAAATTATATTTTATCCTAATAAAAGAATTGTCATTTACATTTATTAACATGAATCACATTTAGTCTTTAATAATATTTCATATTTTCTGTTTACAATTATTAAAATAATTTGACTTTTTGTCTATTCTTCACTGTGTTTTTCTGTGTATGTTTTCTTCTGTTTTGAAGGGTTTTTAAATCTGTGTTTGAAAGATTTGGTTATTTTTATTATATTTTTAATAATTATTCCTTTCTCTAGGTGTCAAGTTTTTAAAGATAATCTTTGTTAGCTCCCTAATATTAACAATGTTAAGATAGCATACTTATTTTTCATTTTTTCCTCTATCTCTCCCACAATAGTCTTTGGCTATTTGTTCTATTGCTATGTTTGCTTTGGGGCTTAAATTATATTTATGCTGCATTTCCTTTGTCAGCATTTTACACACATGATTTTCTTTCTAAGTATTTTACTTTTCTCCCATTTCCTTACATTATTTTAATTTCTGGGCTCAATGTCCTTTACTGTGTTTTTCACATAGTGTATTCTTTCCTTTGTGTTTTGCAATGTTAACTTTATTATTTTCATTACATTTTTTCCCTTCTATTTCTTTTTCCTGAGACTACCAGCTCGCATTTCATCTCCTCTTGTTATCATGACACCATTTTCCAGAGTTCTTGTGTTTCTGATCAGTGGTCTTCTTCAATAAACATAATTGATTCATTAAGATATTTGAATTCTTGGCAAAATATTTGCCCATTAATTGCATATATGTATAGGTATGCAATATATACATATGGCAATATGTACACATTTTTTTCAGTAACTTTTCATCAATTGCTAATTTACTGCTGTCTTCCAGGTTTTTTTTTTTTTCACTTTTTGGTATGTATTTTGGATGTTGTGTCAGATACTGTGTTTAAATTCATCATTGAATGAGTTGCATTTCCCAAAACCAGCCACCAGTAAGGGATCCAGTGGAGAGTGAGGTGACAGCCTCACTTCCAGGCTTCACAGTCTAATGGTCTCAGTGTGCTCTGTCAGAGCCAGAAGGCTTCCTCCTCTTTTTTTTAAAGATTGTATTCATTTATTTTTAGACAAAAGGGAATGGAGGGAGAAAGAGAGGAACATCACTGTGTGGTTGCTTCTTCCATGCCCGCTACGGGGGACCTGGCCTGCAACCCAGGCACGTGCCTTCACTTGGAATCAAACTGCTGACCCTTTAGTTTACAGGCCAGCCCTCAATCCACTGAGCCACAACAGCCAGGGCAGAAGGCTTCTTTTAGAAGTGATTCTCTTGGTAATTCTTCATGCTGCCCTGCTTCTTTTGCCTCTGAGTAAAAGCTGTGTATAGAAGATATCTTCCAATCCTGCTGACCCAGTAGCCCTTCCCTGCTTATTGCAAAGAAGAGACATAACTGCTCCAGAGGATAAGCTCTCCACTTTCAAGAAATATATTTTCTGCTGGCACATGCTGAGATCTGCTGTCTTGAGCTATTGTCTACAATATTTTTCCTTTACTTCCACCCAAATAAGTCACTTCTGCTCCATGTTACCTGCTTTTGCAAACCTTCCCACATATTTTTGAGTATAAAAATGTTTTCCTTCTCTTGGTTCTGCTGAATATTTGCTTTGAAGCTTTAATCCACCCCCCTTTTAATAAAAATTGCCAGGGGTGATATTGTTTCACTCCCAATCATTTTATTGTCTGCATAATTTTGTTTTCTCCACTGTGTCCTATAAATGGAATCATGCAGTACGTAGACTTTTCAAATTATTTTTTTTCAATCAGTAATGTGCATTTAAAGGTCCTTCATGTCTTTCCATGGCTTGATAGATCATTTCCTTTCATTGCTAAATAATATTTTTGTTCTCTGAATGTGGCAGTGTTTATTTGTCTATTCACCTACTGAAGGACATCTTGGTGGCTTCCAAGTTTTGGCAACTACAAATAAAGCTGCAATAAATGCCTATGTATTATTTTGTGTATGGACATAAAATTTTAATTCCATTGGATACCAAGGAGCACAATTGCTGGAGCATATGATGTTTATGTTTAATTTTGTAGGAAACTACCTGTCTTCCAAACTGGCTGTTCTATTTTGCATTCCCATCAGCAATAAATGAAAGTTCCTGTTGCTCCACATTCTCAACAGCATTTGGTATTGCCAACATTTTGGATTTAGGCCATTATACTAGATGCGTAATAGGATTAATTTATTTTTTTAATACCATGGGGATATTCTTGTGAAGTAACAACCCATTACTTATTTTCCAAGATATGTGTGCATTGTGGACACCATTTTATTACTTGTAAAAATCTTTCTTCTTTTATGAGAATGAAGCCAAATTTGAGCTCTAGAGCCTGGTGACTCCACACCTGGTGAAAACCATGAGCACGGTGTCTCCCAAAGTGTTGCATTTTTGTTAAGTATATTTTCAATTAAATGAGAGAACAGTTTCTTTTATAAGAAGGACTTGGTGATGATCCAAAATAGAAAAGCCAAAGCATTTTGTCAAAAGTGATATAATCAGCAATGCTGCTGTGTAATAAAAACAAGAATTAAGATAATAAGGAATTCAAAAGTATTTATATAAATAAAGCCTCAAAAAGGCAATCTGAAATCTAAATTTCATCCAGAAGCCCATGATCATAGCATTTTATTCAAATGTACCTAATAATATTTTTACATAATTAATATATAGAAATTTAGAATGATATGTGTTATGCTATAAAGGACACAAAAGAAATAAAAAAATAAATGAAGCCAGAATTATGAGTCTTGAAAATGAGTCCTGTCCCCAGTTCATCACAGAATGCTCTTGGTTCCCCTCCTCCAACCTGAGGGACTCATGAACATGCTTGGCTCAGTCTTCTCCATGGAAACTGATCTAGAGACACAAAAACACTGTTGGTGTGCAATGTGAACTGGAAGGTGATGTGCTCTTCATGGTCAGAATAGTGTTCAAAGTCATGTACATTGATGGAATATATAGAGAGGCTACTAGGGGAAAGAAGAAGAATGAAATAGATCATAAAGATAAAAGGATCAAGAGGCCAAAGAGAGAGAGACAGAGAAAGAACTCTTTTGGTTTCTGATAATGTTTAATATCTTTGTTTTAGTTCATCTATTGTTCTTTTCTTTGGGTGCCATGAGATACTAGTAAATTCTCTAAGATCCTCTTTTCTTGGACAAGTTTTAGGGGTTTATAATCCCTGGAGATAAACTATTTCAAAACAAGACAATATATTTATTTGTATTTATCTAAATTCACACATTTTCCTGTCACAGACATTCTATTATTCTGTGTATTTTAAAACAGGCTTAGTTAAGATTCAGACAGCCCAGCTGACACAAAGAGCCATGAGTTAGATGCCTTTTGAGACCAAGAAATACAAGATACTAGGCTCCTAAATTTACAGTCAAAGATTTTAAACTTCAAGGCATATATGTAGGGTTACTTATTTCCTGTTCTATTCTCAAAAGGATGTGAAGAAGGTTGGATTACTAGTTATAGCTAAATTAAGCTAACGATCACTACTCAGCTATCATCATATGCAAGCATTGCGTTCAATGCTAAACATACCAAAAAGCACCAGATGTGATGTTTTAGCTTCAGCAATTTACAATTTAGTCTGGGAGCTAGAATACAGGGTGGGACAAAAGTAGCTTTACAGTTGTGAGTATGCAAAGCACAGAGTTTATTCTTGAATTACTTTCCATTTGAACGACTGTAAACCTCCTTTTGCCCACCCTGTATACACATCGGGTATTTTCCAGTGTAGTGAACACCTGGCAGAGGAAAGTTACAGATGAGTCTGGAAGAAGTTTGGTGGAGATGGACGCAGGCAAGAGTCCTAGTTGTGGTTCTTGAGGAGAGAAATGAATGGGACAGAGGAGGCAGGCTAAATAGATCTCCCATTGGCTAGTTTGAGTAATAAAATAAAAACCATAATTTATACATAAGGTAAGTGGTACGATTTCAAACAAGAGCCAGAAGGCAAAGGGCCTTCTCTGTCTCTCAAGGAGACCTCCCATGATGGAACAGCCATAAGCAGCCTCAGATTGAAGAGAACATTGGTAGCAACATGCTGAGTTTGGCCACACAGCCAGGAAAAATTGCTAAGCTCCCCCAGCATCTCCCTCAGATTTCTTATTGTCTTTCCTGATGTCTGTTTCCTGGACCCCTTTGATCCCTGTCTGCTCTTCCTCAAGTTGACACCACAAGTTCTATTGACTAAGGCAGGGAATGAGAGGGCCAAGTTTCTCCCACTGTGATTTACTCTGATACATTCCCACCCTGCCCCCTCACCCCTTAAAGACACAGATACCCATTTACTGAAGACCAAAATATAGTTCAAAATTTTCACATGGCTCCAGCTCCATATGGAAAGTGCAAAGCTTGTACTTTTTTCTTTTATATAAAAAAATACCACCCAAGTAGTTATTGAATATCAGGGAAGGGGTTTGGAGAGCTGTTTATTTTAGAGCTAATAAATAGTAAAAAAGCCCTTTCAGGAATTTTTGCTTGATGGCAAATTTTATGTTTTATAAAACATTAATTTGGTGTCAAGCAGGAGGATGAAGCATCTACATTTCTATCAAGAAAACTCATGGTCTTCTTTAGGTTTTGAGGCTTGACACATGCTTTCTTTAACATCACCTTTCAAGCCTGGGCCTTTAATCAGTGTGGTTATTGTCACTTGGCAGGTGTACTTATTATCTCCCTTTTGCATCTAGAAAACTTGAGACCCATGGGTTTCTGCCTGGAGCTGCATTAATTTTTAATCTATAAAAATAGCTAGTATTTACTGACTACTTTACATTCCTTCTGTCAAAACAAACCAAGAATTGTAGGTTTGTCCATCACTTCTAACACTCAAAATTATGATTATGATTCCTAATTTCCAAGCAGTGTCATTACGGGGTGATCTCTAAAAATTTTCATGGGAAGGGTTTCTAAGTGTATTTTAAAGACACATATTCAGCCACGTTGAATGCATCGTATATGTAAGTACATTTTATATTCCCGCAGAATGTTGCATTTTAATGGATTTTCAAAATATGGAATTCAGTCTCAAAGAAATGTGTTCTGTTTATGGTTATTACATATCCTCAATGCTTATTTAAATAGTTTCTCTTCCCTCTATTTTGAGAATATTCATAAATGAATTTTTTTCTCTTTACATTATACTTTCCTCACTGACCCAAGCTCTGAAAGAACATCTGCTGCTGTCAGGAGAAGGTGTCAGGGTGGACAGTGAGAATAAGGGCATCTTAATAGGATTGAACAGCTGCAGAGCACAGACCCGTGTAGTAGGCGGTGTTTTTCTAATGGGCTGGGCCTCCTCAACACTCAGCTGCTTTCCTCAGATGATAATAGGAGAACAAGAAAGTGAGTGCTCCTGCTCAAACCTTGCTCAGGTTCGTCTTTCCATCTCAAGTCTTCCCTCTCCAGTCTCTTGGACTTTGGCCAGATGACACACTTAGTGAGCAACAAAACTGATGAGTGGTCCTCAGCCAGTTCGCCCAGGGGCTGGGGCAGACCCTGCTCTACTAGTGGACACTAGCCCCATGAAATGAGTCAGTGGCTTATGTGCAACTAACCAAAGACTCAACAGTAAAGTAAACCCTTAATATTAGTACCTAAACAGTTATAAAAAGAGTCAGACTTTATGAGATGAACCTACAGTATATTCATGAATTTCTAGGAAAAAGCAATTACCAAAATCATCGATTCAAGGTAAGTGGTATTATTTGCAGATGGTATGGATATCTACCTCAAAAAATCTGGGAGAATCTACTGAAAAACTATTTCAATTAATAAGAGGGTTCACTAATACAAGATTAAAATAAGCAATATGTAACTTTCCCATATATCTGCAATGATTACTTAGAAATAGGCAGTATGGGGATAACTGGCTATTAATCTCGAAAGATGGCTCACAGTATTATTCATCCAGACACAAACAATCCAAGTGGACAAATGTTAAATGAATAAATTTTATGAAATTATAAAAGAATCAGAAGAAAATATAGAAAAATATTTTACTGAAATTTTAATGGGGGTGCTTCTTCGCATATTTGTAACCAGGAGAAGAGCATGAGTGAGATAATGACAATTATTCTCGTTTTTACTTGGGGCTGATTTCAATTTCCCCACACATTTTTTTCCCCTGCAGCTTCAAGCCTGGCTCTAAATAGATGAGACAAAAAGAAAAGCTAAAAAAAGACCAGCCTTTAGGCTAAGTTGCAGCAAGTAAGTGAAATATGAACTTTTATTTTATTTGCTGGCTTTTACCATGTCTCTCAGTCAAGCAGCCATGTGTCAACATTAAGGCATAAATGGTAACTTCTCAAGAGAGTTCCATTTGGGTATTTTCTTGGCTAGCTAGTATCAGAAATGTATTTAAGTGCCGGTGGAGATCAAGATGGTAAAAATATTTTTAAAGTTTTGGCTTACCTTTTGAACAACTACCAGTAAAATTTTATCGACATGTATTCAGCTAAATAAAATTTCAGCCTGAAAATGACCATTAAGATTGCAATAATTTATCTTCCTTCCATAACTAATGCCCATTGTGTTTTACCAAAAGTGTTAATGCAATGTGAGTTTCTAAATGTGTTGTATAACTTCGGAATTCTTTTATTTGTTCCTTTTCCCATGAGGGATTATTCACCACTAGTCATCACAGATAGAGACTTCTAATTCAAATTTAACCTCTCAAAGTATAATAAAATAATTTTGCCTCAAGGTGGAGCTCTTATATTTTCAGAAGTGAAAATGACTTGCAACAGTTTTGCTTTATTCCAGAATTTAGTTATAATCCTGAGGAAAAGTTTCTCCTATTTTTAATAAAAGATGACAGAAGATTATCATTTCTCCTCCTCTGCTTTTTTTCTCTCTTATTCTAGAAGACAGTGATTAACGTTCAAGTTATAGGACACAGTGACCCACAGGAGTCACTGCCTCTCCATTGTCTGTTCAAGCTCGCACGGGCTCTTCCCAGGATGTTTGGCAAGGAGCACACCTCAATTAGGCAGGTTGCATAGAGGTTACACAAAGAGGTCCATAAGGTTGTCTACACCTAAACATATCTTTATCAGGTCTTCTAAACACATGATAGGTTGTAAATGGAGTTTTATATGTGTGTTGTCTGTTGATCTAATTAGGGCTATTTAAGACAACTATGGCAGATTTCATAATCCATATGATTCTGAATATATTAAACTCTGATATCATAGTTTTATTTGTTTTGTTTTGTTTGGACTAAACAGAACCAGTCTTATCAGAAAATACCAGCTGCTGAGGTAAAAAATGTCAGCAGAATAAAAGCATTATACTGCTTAATTCATCATAATAGAAAAAAAAAGAAAAGAACAACTGTAGTAATTCTGGGAACAAAAAATCTTTGCGGGTTTTTGTATTCTTATTATACTTATTTTTTAACTGTTGAATATAATACATAATTTCTACTTAGAAGTTATAAATAACACACAGTATATATCTTTGCTAAAATTTTTGTGGCTATGCTTAGCTGATGGGGAAGTTTCACAGAGCACTTTTCAGATGTTTTTATTCAAAGAATATTCTCCTTTTTCAACGAGGACTGTATAGGTGTCTCACCCAACCTCCTCCATTTTTGACAGAGAAAAATGTCTTTTGTAAGGATTTTTGTAAGGATTTTTGTAAACTATAAAATGCTACATATGGAATTATCATTATACTACAGTAGAAACTACGCATTCTGCAACATGGCTGGGGAAATCATGAAGATGATATGTCTAGGATATTGTCATAGCATGCCAATTATGAAAGAATGTGAATATTCTGCTTATAATGAATTGACACTCATTGAAGATGACATATTATCAAGAGAAGAATTCTTAGGTGCTATGTGACATCATAAGAACCCAATGTACCTATAATGTTATTATTTTTTAAAACTGCCTGATAGAAAATATGATTTCCTAATAGCATGATCCCAAAGCTTCTCATTATGTCATGGGAGGACCTTGGATTCAAGGGAGTAAGACAGGGATGGAGCAGAGTTAGATGAAGGAGGACCAGAGTTTGCCCTTTTTTCTCACCTGTCTGATGCTGGTCCTTTCCCAGAAGATACAAATAAAACACGTTTGCTCCAAAATTGAGTTCAGAAATAACTTGATTTACACTTTGCCCTTTTACTCACCATACTTTCATTTAATTTTTGGCAAATAAATTAATATCTTTAAAAATAAAACTGGCCCTGGCTGGTGTAGCTCAGTGGATTGAGCACAGGCCTATGGACCAAAGAGCTGCCAGTTCGATTCCCAGTCGGGGCACATACCTGGGTTGCAGGTCAGGTCCCCAGCTTGGGGTGCATGAGAGGCAACCATGCATTGATGTTTCTCTCCCTCTCTTTCTCCTTCCATTCCCATCTCTCTAAAAATAAATAAATAAAATCTTTTTTTAAAAACTGGACTTCAGTATCTATTTTCCTAATGAGATTATTCTAGTTTTAACTGTGTTGAATTATCTTTGCAAGAACAAGGTATTTAAATAAAACTATAGAAATTAAAGTCCAAAATGTTATACTGTTATTTAGCTCAAAGTTGCTGAATCATTCATAATGACGGCTGTGGTATTTCTACTACAAGGCTATCATCAAAACAGAAATCCCCCAAAATTCCCTGTCAAAGATTGAAGAAGACTTCAGTTTTGAGGAAAAGAAGTCTACTGTTTGATGTTAGAGAACTTGAAATCACACACTAATTCAATGAACTAATAGTTTACAAGAACATCCTGGTATTTAGTTTTCTATAAAACAAAATAGAGGCTCTTTAAAATTATTATGGAATTAAGATAATCTTTCTATTTCAAGTCAAATTATTCTGAATTTGTACCTTTATATTTGTTGCTCTGTTCCAGTAATTTTCAACCAGTGGGCCCCAGAATTTTAATACTTAGTTTCTATGTGCCATGAGATGAAAAATGTTGAAAATCGCTTCCATATTCTGTAGCAGTGCTGTTCAACAAATCTCCCTAAACTAATGGAAATGTTTCTATGTTTTTCCAAAATTTAGCTGCTAGCTGCATGCGGCTATTCATTACTTGAATGTAGTTAGTGCACCCAAAATAACAAGTCTTTAATGTAAAATTTTAACTTAAATTGGGATAGTCACATGCGACTAGTTCCTACCATATTGGACAATGTGATTTTAGAAACTCTGCTAGAGCCCTTCAGTGGTCACTCTCTGGTGCCTCACTCTCCCCCCATCCAACATGAACACAGTTTAAAAACACTTTCCTTTGGAGAGTCCACATCAGATCTTGTTTTAGATAAAGCACATGTTTTTAGGACCATGATCTAAACATTATTGACATAAATACCATTTTTGAGAGTAATAGTTCTAAGAAACTGGTGTTATCTAGCAACTTTTCTTATAGCAAATTCCTTGCTGATTCCAGATTTAAAACCTGATTTATAATATTTCACATGCTAAAGAATGAATGGTATTTCCCCCCTCCTTGCAAATATGACTCATCCAAATCCCCAATCAATGGGCTTATATTTTAAATGGCTTCCAATTGAATTACTTATCTGTTTACCTATTTACAGGTGCCCCTAAAATAACCTCCTAACACATAAATAAACAAATCACATGTTCTGGAAATTTCCCAAAGCAGTAACTTTGGGTGGGGCATTGTTTCTCAGGAGATCTAATCCAGGTAGAGACCATTTCATGGATAACCAGGGTGATAGTAGATATGAATATGTTCCAGAAATCAGTGATTATGACTGACAGGAGCAGACACTGGAAACACTCTCACTAGTCAAAATTAAGTAAGAAAAGTTTTGGTATTTTATTGCTCATCATTGAACTCAGATTTAAATGTTTGGAAAAGCTAATATCAAAAGTTTCTATAAGAAATATGAAAAAATCATGCTAGCTTGTTATTGCTGAAAAATATTAAAGGTTTTCAGCTAGAGTTGTATCTGTTAATTTCTTCCAAGACACTGTTACTAATCAGCCAATAATTTTCTAATTGATGTAAATCACTTGTCTTCCCATTGATATTTTAAAATTAAATAATACTTATTCCACTACTTCCAATAATAAAATGACAAAAATGATTTATTGAGCACTTATCATATGCCACAGGATAGATTAAGATCATTGTTCTAAGGGTTTTATATACAATAACATTTATTATTATGATGATATCAAGAGATATGCATAACATGACCCACTTTACAGATAAGGAAGCTGAGGCATAGAGAATTTAACTTGCTTATTTGTAACCTCACAGTAAGTGACAACAGTGAATGTTATATCAGACAAGTGTCTTAAGTCTGGGTTCGAAATCTGGTCCAACAACTGATACTCTTTGGAAGCACAGTTTTCCAAACTGTCTTGTACACATATATATCATTTTCAGATGCAGATTCTAATTCAGTAGGTCTGGTGTGGTGCTTCAGATTTAGCATTTCTAATGAGTTCATGGGTTGTGTCAGTGCTGCTGTTCAGTGGCCCACACTTGCCTTGCAAGGCCTTAAAGCATTCAAGCTAACATAAACTAGAAAACTAGCGAAAACCTGGAATTTGTATTGCTGCTGCTTTTTAGGCCCAAAAGGGATCTTAATCTATATTCCATTACATAGTTTTAAAACAGGGGTCTTCAATATTTTTCTCCGAAGGGCCAGATAGTAAATCTTTTCAGGTTTGCAGGTTATGCTGTCTCTGTAGCCCAACCATGCACATGGTTGAGTAGAATAATGTTAATGAATGAAACTTGTTATATTCCAATTAAATTTCATTTACAAAAATACATGATAACTGGATTCGGTCCACTGGCTATGGTTTGTTGATAATTTGTTTTAAAGCACCAAGGAAATAAGCAAAAATATTTAAATTTTTATTTTGAATACAGGGTCTTCATGAAACCTAGTCTAATTAATTTGCTCATTTGGTTTGATTAATTGGTCATTTGGTCAGCTTATGACCCCATTCTTCAGAACCAGTTCAAACCCCACTTTTTCCATATAGTTTTCTTTCATTAATTAGCACATAAGAACATACTTAGTTGCATGTGTGCTTCCTATCAAATCTAAAGCAAATAAAATGCTGTAAAATGTATTACATAGAAATATAAAAATTAAAAAAAATTCTAGTTAACCAAGTTTCATACATAGGTGTTTTTAAATTAACCATAACATCTGGATAGGATTTTTGCAGGTAAAAAGAGGAAATATAAAGATGGAAGGAACAGACCAAAGGAGATACATATATGTTAAATGTTATAGACTTCCAGTCACCTCTTGTTATGTAAGGGATTAGAAGTCTTCATTCCATCCTAACAACAAGTAAAGAACTGAACGACTTGAAAAATCAACAACTTTTCTTGGTTCTGTTAGAGTGAGGTCACAGGGTCCTTTACTGCCCCCAAAACTGGAGAGAGAGACAGAAAGGAAGCAGCAAAAGGAGTGATATGAGGAAAATTTATAGCATTGACTGCATATATAAGAAAAGAAGAAAAATCTAAGCTTCCACTTAGGAAACAAGAAAAAAGAGAAAATTAAATTAAGGGTAGGCAGAATCAAAAGAGATAATAAAAAATTAGAGCAGAAATCAGTGCAATTAAAATATCTAATTAAAGGGGAAAATCACCAAAACCAAAAACTAGTTATCTGAAAAGATCAGACTGGTTGGTGTGGCTCAGTGCACTGAGCACTGGCCTGTGAACCAAAGGGTCACTGGTTTGATTCCCAGTCAAGGCATATGCCTGGGTTGCACATCAGGTCCCCTGTTGGGAACATGTGAGAGACAACCACATGTTGATGTTTCTTCCTCTCTCTTTCTCTCTTTCCCTCTCTCTAAAAATAAATAAATAAAATCTTTTGCCCTGGCCAGTGTGGTTCAGTGGATTGAGTGCCACCCTGTGAACCAAAGGGTTTCCAGTTTGATTCTCAGTCTAGGGCACTTGTCTGGGTTGTGGGCCAGGTCCCCAATAAGGGGCATATGAGAAGCAACCCGACATTGATGTTTCTTTCCCTCTCCTTCTCCATCCCTTCCCCTCTCTAAAAATAAAATAATTAAAATCTTTAAAAAAAAAAAGAAAAAGCATGCCAATCAAAATAAATAAATAAATAAAAGACCAGTAAAAGCAATAAGCCTCTTGTTAGATGAACTAGGAAAAAAGGAGAGAGGCACAAATTACTAATATCAAAATGAAAGAGAGGATATCATTACAGATCCCAATGAATTTAAAAGGGTAATAAAAATAATATTATGAACAACTCCATGCCTACAAGTATGATATCCTAGATGAAAGAGACCATCCTTGAAAGACACACATTGCCAAAACTCACACAAAAAGAAGTGTACAATCTGAAAAAGTCTAGTTCTATGTGTATTAAATAAATTAAATCAGTAATTAATAACCTTCCAAAATACAGAACACTGGGTCCACATGAGTTCACTGGTGAATTCTATTACATATTTAAGGACGACATTACACCAGTTCTCTAGAATCTCCCCCAGAGGGTAAAAGCAGAATGAATACATCCTAACTCATTCTGAAGTCAGTATTATCCTAATAGGAAATATTAAAAAGAAAAAAGTAAGGTCAAACAAGGAAATACAAGTTAACTTACAACTGGGTATTGGTAAATGTGGCAATTATATGAAAATAAGGACCCTAAAGCAACCTTGGGACAGCTACAGATATAGCCATTCCAGAAAGCAGCAAAACTGTTTGCATTTCTCTTATGAGTCAACAGTTCCACACTTGGATTATAGTCACCAGAAAATATAGCTCAGATTCAGACAGTGATCTCTCAGAGGATGGCCATTGCAGTTTGTGTATTGTAGCAAAGCATAATAAACAACATGGGATTTCCCCTTTATAGATGAAATATAATGTACACATATGAAGGAGTTCTATGCAGAAGAGGAACTAATTTGATTTATATACCTTAGTTGTGTTAGACAGATAGGTAAATAGATGTCAAAAACATAACATTATTTTTTTGAAGAAAACGGGGTAAGCAAGATAATGAGATTAATAAACCTTAACTTTCAATGTGAATCCTAAACATAAAAATATACACAAAATAATGCATATTTAGGTATATATATATATTATTTTTAAAGGTTTTATTCATTTATTTTTCAATGGAGGAGAAGGGAGGAAGAAAGAGAGGAAGAGAAACATCAATGTGTGGTTACCTCTCATGTGCCCCCTTCTGGGGACCTGGTCCACAATTTAGGCATATACCCTGATTGGGAGTAGAATCCGTGACCTTTTGGTTCACAGGCCAGTGCGCAATCCACTGAGCCACACCAGCCAGGGCTGTTTATTTATCTATCAAAGGAAATGAGGAAGTTGGATTGAAGAAACATACTTTACAGAAGAAAATATACCCTCCCCCCCAAAATAAAAAACTTGTAGAGACTGATGAAAATTCTATATCTGAACTTCAATTCTGGGCACACGGGATTCTTAAAAACAAAATGAAAGAAATGAACATGTAGTTTTGTGGGAAATAGTGGCAGGCATAGTAATATTGGAGTTAAATCAAGAGAACAATTAAGAAGGATAGATCTGAGATTGTTGCTAACTCAGAGGGAAAGAACAAGAAGGAAAAAAGAGCTGATGAACACACACAAAATGTTTATTTTGGAACGGTATTTTGGAAGAGGGCAGAAAATGGGATTTGGGGTACAGGTGAAGTGTATATTATTGACAAGGAGAAAGATTCCATTTGTCTCCATGAGGAGCAAAGGAAGAAAGAGTGAAGATATAAGTTAAGGCAGACCAAGGGTAACTGGGGGCAGCTTTCTTTCTCTTACTTCTCATTGATTTTTCTAAGCATACCCCTCAATTTAGCACAGAAATGTATAGTCTTTCTCACTTTTAAGTCATCACGTGTACAATTATTTGATCCTTAACTTTACTGAAAACAATTTATACTTTTTCAGAAATTACAGAAGAGTAAACTCTAGATCAAAAAAGGGACTTGAAAAACATTTCATTATAATAATTAGCATTTATTACACTTGTGTTATGTGATAAGCACTGTATTAAAGGTTTTACATGCATTTTCCTAGATAAATCCCCTCTCTTGTTTTAACAGGTGATTAAACGAATAGCCAAAGAGGCTGACTGGGGAGAGATCACTCAGTAGCTAACGACAGTGCTGGGGATAATGTTCCAGCTGTCTGAACTCCCAGGTTTTGATTTGCCTTTGGTCTAACTAAACCCTGCCCTAGATCAGCACCTTCTCATGCTGGGTGATAAGTAAGCTGACTGCTCATTTCTTGAGTGACTGAGGATTAACAATAGGCACGTGGCCTCATTTTTAAAAATTTTCATCCCGTAGGCCTTGTGACAAATTTCCACCTCAGGTTCTTTTTTCCCCCCCTTTTTTAAGGCTTCCGTCATATAGAGAAGGATAATAAAGCCAACACTCCTCTTGCTGAGTTTTTATGAGCTTCTGTGCTGAGGACAGCATGCCAGAAGCTATTTGGGGATCTATGGTTTAAAATAATGAGAAAACCAACACAAGCAGTTGGGTGAGCTCAGCACAAAGCAGACTAGTGGCTCTGAGCACACAGGAACAGCACTTACTGCATTGGCTCTTTGCTAGCTTATGACACCCAGCAATAGCTTTCCAGAAAGATCTTAATGCCAGCAGCTCAGTAGAGAAGGAAACTCCCACTCCTGGGCAATGACCAGCACTGGATGAGTATGAAGCAATTAATTATGAAAGCTTGTTTCTATGGTTGCTATGGGAATCAGCAGTAAGGAAACTGTAAATACTGTAGAAAATAATTCAATAGTAATGAGCTGGGAGGAAAGGACCATCATCACTTCAGTTATTTCCATCCACACATTGTCAGGGGAAAAATGTAAAAACCCACGGACGTGGTAGACACATTGATTTTCCTTTGCTGCAATTTTCAATTATTCTAAACATGTAATTCATTCCTTTGAGACATGCATGTTAAAAAAACAGTCTTGGATAAAATACCAACAATGAGATGATTAAGATTCTATTTTCACTAATTCCATTGCCCAGAAACAAGGACTGTAAAAGTTGTTTCATATCATTCACAAATCAAGAACACACACACACACATACACACACACACAACTATGTATGTGTGGGTCTTAAATATTTTAAATCCTCTTTATAATTCTTATAAATTCTTTAAAAATTATAGATCTAAGAAGTTGTAATCCTCCAAAATGAAGAGAAGGATTATGAGAAGTAAGTCATTCTATGACAAATATAAGCTCTTAAACTCACATGTCACTTTTAACAAAGTTTCATGGCTTATTGCATTAGCTTCTGTCTTTGGTTATAGCATGTCAAGTCAGGGCATGCCATTTGACCCATCACTTGAAAAGAAATACTTATAAATGTGGGGGGACATCAAAGCTGACAGAAGTGGACTTCAGAATGATGATATTTCCATTTGTATTGAGCTCAGTCAAGCACAACATGGGTTTCGAGCAATGGAGAATGATGGGTCCAGAGTCTATGAAATCAAGAGCTCTCTGAGAGATGGTTTGGATGCATGGGTACTAGAGCATTTACTGCCAAAGTAAAAATTTCAAATATTAAAAACACGAGTTTATACTATATAACATGAGTATGGGTCAAATAATTTATGGAGCTAATTAACACATAAAGGAACCAGTAAAATGGGAAAGCTGGCTCAAAGACCATTGAATAGGCATTTTGAGAAAAACAGTGTTAGAGTATGATCTCTAGTTTAGACTTAATAAGTTCATGTCTAATAGGGCAATAAAACAATGAATGGAGGTTCTCTTTTACATGGGATAAAAATATACAAATTAACATACAACTTCACAGTGTCTAGGTTTTAATAATGAAACAGCAATTTCAAACACAGATAAATCATTCTAAGTTATCTTTGGGTAGACTTAAACAATGCTCCAGTTATGACCTGGAAAGAACTCTGCACTCTTTTCCCTGTCAGGTTTTTGGATAAGTTTTTCTAATGGTTCCTCTGTTTTGATAATAAATAATCTCCAAAAATGTTCCTTAACTTCAGAATAGGCTAGTTACATTTCCTTTCATCTGATAATTTTACCTATGCACATGAGAGAGCAAATTAACCACAAAAGACTCTGAAGCTGAGAGAGTAAAACAAATATTGAAGCTAGAAAATGAACATTTGTGTGGAAATTTCATTTTCAAATTTAAGATTAGGCCTATTAAAGGCCTCTATCTTTTGTTGTTGTATCCCAGACCTGATAAGTTAGTTAAAAACTGTTCTCTGCAAGTTTTCACCTGCAGTACTTTTCACTTTGATTAGTTCGTTTTCTTCTTCAGTTTCCCCAAATCCATTAAACAACCTGATTCCTAGAAAATGTCTTGAGGTACCTGCCTGTAAATGTACAAATCCAATTGTCCTGGGAGGAATTTTTACACATTGATTTCATCTGTACCACCGTTGTTCCTTAATAGTGGGTTTTTATACCAGACTAAATGATAATCATTTGGAAATATGACATTCCAGGTATGTCCTTGGGTGCATATTAAAAGGATATATTTTTATTGAACTTCTGCCAGTAACTCTATTGCATATAAATCTGGCTACCATAAAGAATTGATATTCTTTAAGTGTCAATACTTAAGTGCAAGTTAAATGCAGTTCTTTCCATTAGGGCCTGAGATCATCTTTTTTATTAAAGGCACAAATGCTAGCTTGCAGCTAGCCTGTAGAGCCTTTAGGCCAGAATCAGAGAGAAGACTAAACCACCTGTCTGTTAGGACTGACGGATGTGATTGGTTTGGTATAGTGCCCTACAATACCACACTAGGAGTAAGTACAATTCCCTACTGAAGTACAATATATAAGCATTTCATATGCAATGTTTTCCTTGAGAATATGATCATGTTATTGGAAAGTGAGCACACTGAAAAAACTCAAGTACCTTCTTATAAAGAGTACTGTCTCTAAAATATTTATATCCGTAAATGTTCAAAAGTAACATAGGAAGGGTAGGTTTCTCTTTTGATTTGACTCTTCTTCCCACAAAACTTTTACAATAGTGCTAATAATTAAATATCGTATTACCAAACACATCTATTTCTAATATCCCACTTTTTATGAGTTGAAAAAATAAATCTTTGTAATTATTCCAGAGGCTTCTGAAAATCTAAAAATCAGTCACAGATATGAAAAACAGCCAAAAAATTTTTCTTCTAAAATTACAGCCATATCATAGGAAGGTAAAAATAAGGAGTTAAGAAAGAATACTTGGTAACAGTGTTTGGCTACCCATTGAATCAAGGTGACAACACAGTATTTAAATAAACATAGAAATTTATACAATTGTAAGGAAACCCAGGTCTCTCACTAATAAGAAAATTTTACATTTTTGTTTTTGGTTTTTGTTTGTTTTAAATAAAAAGAAATGACAAAATCAGTGCACAGTACCAACAATTATTTTCATTTGATATTAAATTTCTCCTGTCTGAACTGATTTCAAGGAAAATACAGAATGCCATTATTAAGAGAAAACAAAATAGTTTAAAATCAGTTTATATTAGTGATGAGAAAGCCAATTATGCTGGTTTTATATTAATGTCATACCTGGCAAAAAGGGACCCACAAAATCCCTTTTAAAGGGTCAATAAACCCATCAGCTGAGAGAACTTTTTTCAAAATTAACATATTTCACTGTTCCTTTTTTAGACACATTAATTATAGTTATTATAATCTAAGACAAATAAAATAAACTTTCCAAAAACCTTCTGCAATTCATTTATACAAGTTTCATCTTTTGCCATCTTTTTTCCATTTTGGAATAACCAAGCACTTTACTTTCAACCAAACTTCTCTCATTTTGCCCTTTATAAATAGAAACATGTCTATTACTCTTATAAAGTTACACTTTTTTAACCACTATTAACTCTAGAATAGTCTTGACCACTGTCAACCGATTAACTAGCTTCTAGCTCACAGAGAACACTGGGATATGGGTGGTTGAGAACAGTCTGACACCCACAAGCATTTTCACAGACCTACAAAGCTTACGAGTACACGTAGTACAACTCCTGCAGCACCTACATCACCTCTGCACCTCCTTCCAGTAGTCAAATAAACATCTTCATTAATATGATCAGAACCTTACCCACCTCTGTACCAAGGCGTTAGTATTCTTATGTATAAATTATCCATGTATCTAAAGATTATCCTTTAACTAATTCAATGAAATTTGGTTAACTAAAGATTTCAGATTTTATAGCAGGCTGGCATACCGTAGAACATAATTATTGTTGCTATAAAAAGGTTGGCAGAATTATGATTTGAGTATGTTTTCTATTTTCACAATTCTAAACAGTCTATAGAAGTAATATGTTCTGTACAGTAAGCCAGTATACCAGTATAAAAAATGTAGGCAGTCCAGATTATCTAGCTTCTTCATGAAATAACAAATCTGAATCCTATTAAAAAATTAAATGTATGTCTTTTTTTATACCACATGCTGATAAAATCAGGAAATGATATATAGACCTTTATTTACCTTTTAAACCAAAATTAGGTCAGACTTATTTGTTCAAAGATTCACCTCAAGTTAGTAAACTTGCATTTTTTATATAAATCTGTTTTTAGCTAATGGTTTCTGTGAGGATTTTTTTCCTAAAAGGTTAGCATATTTAAAGTATTAAAAGTTTGTTTTTGTTAGTGTTCTGAATATATATATATATATATGTGTGTGTGTGTGTGTGTGTGTGTGTATGTATATCTACATATATATACAAATGTGTATATATATATACACACACATACACATATATACATATATACACACACATATATATTTAAGTTTCTCTAAAGACCACTTAAAATAGAACTTCTTCAATTTGAGAATGTTTATAATCTAGTATAATAATATCCCCTAGCAGTAGGAAAATATTTCAAATTCACACAATGAAAGGATCTGAATTTCAGCTCTAATTCCATAGCCTCTGCTTCAGGTCAAAAATAAAAAAAGAAATACAAATTTCAAAGGTCCGTTCTATTTCCCAGCATTCAAAAGTTATTTCCTTAATTGATTTGAGTTCACATATGGTAAAGTGAACAAACAAAGGAAGATTAACAAACCAGATTTTCTCTCATCTCTCACCTGACAGGATAGATTCCCATCACCCTGGGGAGATTCTGAATCATGTTGCGCAGACCAAATCACTCACATCTACAGCGAGGGTCTCCTTAGACTATGCCACAGAGGCTAGCCTAAGAGTCTGCGATTTTTCCCTCTGGTTGTGCAGAGAGATCTCAAGGCCTGAGTTGGTATGCACACACAGACTAATATACTTGGCCAAAAACTGGAAACAAAAGCCAAAAAATTTGGTAGAAAAAAAATAAAACCCTAGAAAGCAGAGTCACTGGGGGTAAAGTTCTAGTGCTACTTGGGTTTCAAGAGCCAAGAAAATATGTGCTTGGTCCTGAGGAGCAATGAATTTCACTTTTCTGGCAATGCAATTTAAATTATCTCTGGCAGATTAGTTCACTTGGGCATTTTGTGGATAAGCTCTAAAACTGTCCAAGTAAAAATCATGACTCACACACAAACATTGAATAAACACATCAGAGATGTCATTCCATTCATTAATTAATGAGAATGCCAATGAAATGGTAAAAAAGAATTTAAAAATTGTTTTGAAGAACTGGTTATTTCTAGGCATTTTGAAAGAAAAATGTTCAAATAACAGCTCTAGTTTAATACAAAAACAAAATAATATTTTATAAGACAATAAATGTGTAACCTTTGGGTTACTTTATCTATTGGTCTATATACTATCACAGTATGTGGTATCTACCCAAAATAATAATATCAAAGTGAAATAAATTCTCCTAAAAATATCTTTAGGTGATTTTTTTAGCCATGTTCCAGTGTCATACTATTATTATTCAAGCTTCGTGTATTTCCTTGTGATATTTAAGCAGGCTGTTAACATATTGTCATGAACTTCTGGGAGACATATTATGGTGTGAAATAAAATCTGATCTTACTTTTACACAGAACCTAATCAACAAAACAAATAAGTAAGCAAATATAACCAGTGACATTGAAATTAAGAAGAAACTGACAGTAACCAGAGGGGAGGTGGCAGGGGATAATGGGGTGAAAGGTGAAGGGTTTTCAGGAACATGTAATAAAGGACACATGGACAAAACCAAGCAGGGGTGGAATCAGGGGAGGGAGGTGGGGATGACTGGAGTTGGGGGCAGAGGAAGAGGAAGGGGAAAATAGACAACTGTACTTGAACAACAATAAAATAAAATAAAAATCAGAATTTCTTAAAAAGTCATATAAAATGTATTTTAAAGATGAATTTAAGGGAAAAAACTGGCTATAAATAGCCCTCAAGTAATTTCATAATGAGAAGAACTACAAAAATCTCCTGATTAGAAGTAACTCAAAGTTAAGTGTAGGGTACTTAAGCATGTAAGATGGGCTTTAGATGGATCCAGCTCTCAGCAGGCAGTTTAAACCATTCCCATCTTGTCTGCCTATGAAGACAGGCTATAGCTCTTAGTTGTAACTAAAATTAGAATATAATTTTCTATTAAATGAAAAAAGATAAATTATAAGTTTTTATTGTGCTTATGTTTATAAGACCTGTGTGTTCTGCGTAATTGAAACATTATAGTTTATTTAAAGATTCAATTCACATGAGGTAGATAAGTTATTTTGATGAAATAAAATATTTTGTACCTTATACACCACAATTTTAAATTATGTAAATAAATAATGTGCTTAGCATTAATATAAATTTGTTTAAAATATTATAGTTACATTGTTAACATTTTGATTATATATACATTTTATTATCAAAAGAGTCTGCATTTTAATAAGATCCTCAGGTCATTTACATGCACATTAAATTCTGAAAAACCCTGCAGCAAGAGAAATAATTAGTAGAACCCAGATTCTAATATTGTCTTTCCACTTAGTAGGTTTGTAATCTTACAGAATTTACCTAACCTACCATAGTCTGTTTTCATAAGAAAATAGGATAGTAATGCCTACCTTCTTAAAAGATTTGTGAACAATATGTAATTTTGTAATTATAAATTTTCTGACAAATCCAAATCTCTGCAAGTGTTAGCCCCCACAATAATAATATGAAGAAAAATTTAGACTAGGGTCCAAGTTTTCAGAGGAAAATCTTAAAACTAAAGCAAGTAAACCCATAGCTTTCGGGCTCCTTACGCTTATTAAATAAAGTAAGCTGAATGGGCAGATACAGTTCAATTAGGACAAACTTGTAATTTCTCCAGTAATTGTCAAGATTAGTGATTCTCAGATTTCTGATTCCACAGCAGCAGCATCTGGGTATTTGTTAGAAATGCAAATTATCCAGACCTAGCTCTTACCTACTGATCAGAAACTCCAGGGACGGGGCCCAGCTCTGTGTTTAACAAGTTCTCCCAGTGATTTTGACACATGTTGAAGGTCCAAACCTGTTGACCTCCAGGACATTTAACCCAAGTACGTTTGTGAGGTTATCTAGGGAACACTTCTGTGGCAGCCAGCCAACCCACAAACACCATGCGTCTCAACTTTGCTTCACGGATTTCATTGGCTTTGACTTTTGTTCCTGGACCCGAGTAACAATCACTTAGCCGTAATGGCTAGACTCCTTGTTTTTAAGCACATGGTATTTTCAGTGGGAAGAATCTCAGTTATGATTTTTCTGTGAGAGAAGAATTTTTCTGATTATTGGCAACCTCAACAAAACTGCAACCAGACTTTTGCCTGCAGGGCTTTTGGATGCTTTGACCTTGTAACAAGCTATGGGCACCCAGTGGTAACATCATGTCTGAGGGAAGCCTAGAGGTGTTTTTGCAGCTGCAAAATATTCTCTTTAACAACTTTTCTGCCCTTGTTTCGTTTATGGCAATTTTTACCCAGAGCTTCACAGCCTAGGGTGTTGCAAGGAGGACTTAGCGACAAATGCAGCAGAGGAAATGAAGACATACATTTTTAAAAAAGAGTAAATCTAAATCTAATTTTTGTTTACTTTTTGTCTAAAATGAATTCACAGGTGTTCGTTTCTAAAATTGCAGGTTTTAATAATCCAAACTCTGTCAAAATTTCTTTGCCTTGGAAATCAGAAATCATAGGCACTGAATCGCACACACCCTGTGCTAAATGCTGTGATGCTGACTATTGAAAGAAAATGCAGATTTAATAACAACCTTCACTTGACAAACAAAATTGCACATTGGGATTCTATAAAGAAGCTTTCAGGCATAGAATATCAGGGTTAGAAAGAATCTGATGATCATCTGGCTCCAGCCAGTTAAAGAATTCATGCCCTTTGCAACACTGACAAAGGGAACCGTTTTTACGAACTGGCTTTCTTCACTGGGAGAGATCAGCCAGGTTCATGATGAAAAATCTATGATCTCAGTATGGACTTACTGAAACTTCCATAGTCTGGACTTAATTTACCTCACTGACTTATTTTCCTACCACCCTAGCTCATGTTGCTATATTTTTTCAAACATGTTAAGCATATACTTCAGGGCCTTTAGACTAGAATGCTTTTTCCCTATTGAGTACATGACTTACTTCCTTGTACTATTTATGTATCTCCACATCTTGTCAGAGAAGCCTTCTTGGATCTCGCCTCTAGGAAATGGCACTCCTGGAATTATCTACCACTTACTCTTCTTTATTCATTCTTACAGCACTTATCACAGTAGAACACATAGTATTTTATTGGTATGTCTCTCCTCTACTAAAACATAAGCTCTTAGAAGACCAAGATTCTGTTTATTTTCTTTTCTACATTTTCCTCCACAGTAGTAATATCATGATATAGAAGAGAGTCTGGTATAGCTTAGGCCATTATGTAACAGTCATTAAATAAATGAGTAAATGAAGTAATATGTAGGGTTT
>PVKM010007234.1:0-41986 GCA_004027735.1 Carollia perspicillata | reverse complement strand
CCCTACAGGTGCTTCTCGGAAGCTCAGTTAACCAAGAGAACAATTCAGAACTCTAAGTGCACCACAGTGAACAGACTGGCATGAGTACTGAATCTTCCACTCAACTAGTAGAAATCAGGCTGTGAGAAATGGACAGGAATTATATAAGATGGATAATACTGACTCTGTTCTGCAGGAGAAATACTTTTAAATTGAATATATATAAGATATAAAATTACCTTTTCCTCCACTTTATAAGACTTTTAGAAGTATCAATATCCCTTACAGTAAGGAAATTCATAAATTTCTTCACTTTCCCTTCTTCCATTTAAGTTCATGTAAAATTAATTTAAAACAACAACAATTATACCATGACACCACCTTCTAGAATTGCTTCTATCCAGTTATATGCGCAGATGTCTGGAATGATATCACTTAATATCCAGTAATGTTTTTTTCTGATGGTGAGACTCAAGAGTTTCACCATCACTGGGGTGATTTGGAGTTTGTTCATTCTTTCTGTTCCTTTCTTTTTTTGTCTTTGTCTTTCAGACTTACTGAGATATAGTTTACATATGACGATGTGTAAGTTTAAGGTCTACAACATAACAACCTGATGTTTGGGCATATTATGAAATGATTAACACAGTAAGATTAGGTAACACATCTATCATATCCCAGTTACATTTCTTTTTGTGGTGAGAACCTTTAAGATGTGCTCTCTTTGCGACTTTCAAATATTTAACACAGTCAGTATGCTGCACATCACACCCCCCACACTACCCACCTTATGACTACAACTGTGTACTGTTTGACCACATCCCCTCATTTTTCCAACAGTGGTTCTGTCTCCTATTTCTTTACTATATCAACTATTTAACATTTTGATAAAAATCAAGTCACTATTCAAAATAAAAATAAAACCTGTTCTTATTGGGGAACAAATCCCAATTTGGAAGTTCTGTTATATTAGTCCAGTATATCATTTCCTTGTATTTCTTATGATAGCAATGTGAAGAAAACTTTTTGTTGCAATTAAGATATTGTATTAATCTCTTTTTAAACTACACATCAGTAAGTCACGACTTACCTTCTGAGCACACAAAACACCAGCTCACATTAACATGCTCATGATTTCGGCAGCCCCGCCTGGGTGTAAAATGATTAGGGCAGATGATACTATTAGACGCAAGGATCTTTGACCCAGCAGCCAGGCAAAAGTCATTGGCATGATATGCCACAGGACAGCGGACACAGCGCATCAGACGACCTAAGAATACAAGACACAGGAAAATCGGGGAAGAGCAAAAAGAAAAACAAACATATTAAATATTAAAAAGTGTGAATTATTCAAGTTTATTTGCTAGTACTGAGAAAACATCGCAAACAGAAAGAAGCACTACTAGGGCAGGGGACAATGAGAGCGCGTTCGGAGGTTCTAGCAGGGGAGCACAGCAGCTGCTCTACACCCTGGACCCAAGACCCATCCTCTCCTCTAGTTGGGAAGGCAGTCCTCTTCGACTGAGCGCACCTTCAGGAGGGATGCACATGGGTCAGAGGGGGATGAAGGGGACATCTGCCTAGCTGGGCGGATCAGCCAAATCAACCCTGGCGATCAATGGGGTGACAGATGTCGCAGCCAATCACCCTCACATCCAGGGAAGAGATCTTAAACACTCAATTCACTATAAAAAGCTGAGGTGGGAACTATATAACTTCAACACAAAGAGTCAGGTCCCACAACAGTAAATAAACCTGGCTCACCAAAAAGCCCTACGGAAACCATGGCCCTGACTCCTTCGAAACCTGGAATCACCTGCAAACTAAATGGTATGTGGAGATGTGCACTACTTGAATAAAAGGCCAGATGGCAGGAACACTATTACTGCTTGCTTTTGTTGCCTAATGTTCTGATTCTTAAAAGCCTTTCAGGTAAAGAGGCCCCTCTACCCCTTAATGATGAAATTATGTCCTCTAACATACTTCAACTGAAAGCCATTACCAAACCATCTAAGTGTAACCTACAACAACAGTTGAAAACAGGAAGGTACCTGATGGTTAAACTGCAATTTTTATCGAAACTGCTTGATCAAGAAAGTTAAATTACTGTGATTAAGGCTGATGAGCCCTGGCTGGTGTGGCTCAGTGGATTGAGTGCAGGCCTCTGAACCAAAGGGTTACTGGTTTGATTCCCAGTCAGGGCATGTGCCTGGGTTGCTTGGCCAGGTCCCCAGCAGGGGGTGCGTGAGAAGCAACCACACACTGATGTTTCTCTCCCACTGTTTCTCCTTTCCTTTCCCTCTATCTAAAAATAAATACAATCTTAAAAAAAAAAAAAAAAAAGATTGATGAGATCTAGAGGGGCTGGAAATCAACTTACAAAAGGTAGTACCGATCTGGTTAAAAGACTTATTAATGAAGAAAGTCAAGACTACTAAATTTTCCTGCTTAAACCTCAATGAGTGAAGTGGGGGCTCTTTGGGCACACTAGCTTTTAACAGTAGAGACAAAATATTTGGCTTTTAGAAAAATCAGTAAGAGACCCACTATTACTATAAGAGAAATAAATGGTTATTCTCCTGGTAGGAACAGATTTGAAAACTTGAGTTTATCTACATCCACCAATAGTTTTGGAAACTTCAGCTATCCAACTGTGAAACAGAAAAAAAAGTTTCAAGACTGGAGTTTCCATTTTAAAAAACAAACTAACAAAAATAAATTGACTTCTGGACAAGATGGAGGCATAGGTGGAAACACTGTGCCTCCTCGCACAACCAAAATTAAGGACAACAAAGATTTAGAAACAAAAACACAACCAGAACAGACAGAAAATTGAACTACGGAAGTACGACAACCATTCAACCAGACCGGTATGAGGGGCAGAGTCAGCAGCCGGTGGAGATGGACAACAGCAGGAAAAGGCAGTGGCTGCCAGACCCCGGATGCGGGGAGGAAATGAGCAGAGCAGGCAGGGTGGTTGGCCCACCACGGTGACACATTCGCGTGCAGGTAAACTAGGCAAAAATGGGCAGTGAGACAAACTTGAAACCCAGGACCCCCAGACAGGAAATAAAGCCTAATGACGCCAATTGAAAAGGTGCCGGGAGAGACTCCCAGCCTCACAGGAGAGTTCGTTGAAGAGATCCACAGGGTCCTACAATGTACATAAGCCCACCCACCTGGGAACCAGCACCAGAAGGGCCTACTTTGCTTGGGGGAAGTGGAAGAAGTGACTGAAATCTGAGAGAGAGCAGAGCAAGCGCCACTGATCCCTCTCTGACCCCGCCCCCACAGATGTCTCAATCCAGTGACTGGATTGCCCCACCCTGGTGAACACCTAAGGCTCCGCCCCTCACATGTAACAGGTGCCACTTGACCAAAAAATGGCTCAAACAGAAGAACAAATCAAAGCCCCATAGCCAATACTTTTAAGCGACCAAGAGATAGCCAACCTATCAGATGCACAGTTCAAAGCACTGGTGAACAGAATGCTCATAGAATTGGTTGATTTTGGTTGCAAATTAGATGAACAAATGAAGGCTACACACACTAAGTGAAATGAAGGAAAATGCACAGGGAACCAATAGTGATGGAAAGAAAACTGGGACTCAAATCAATGGAGTGGACCAGAAGGAAGAAAGAAACAACCAAACAGAAAAGAATGAAGAAACAAGAATTCAAAAAAAATGAGGAGAGCCTGAGGAACTTCCATGACATCTTTAAATGTTCCAACATCTGAATTATAGGGGTACCAGAGGAGGAAGAGGAAGAGTAACAAGTGGAAAACTTATATGAACAAATAGTAAAGGAGAACTTCCCCGATCTGGCAAAGGAAATAGACTTCCAGGAAGTCCAGGAAGCTCAGAGAGTCCCAAAGAAGGTGGATCCAAGGAGGAACACACCAAGGCACATCATAATTACATTAGCCAAGATTAAAATGAAGGAGAGAATTCTAGAAGGAGCAAGAGATAAGGGGACCATTACCTACAAAGGAGTTCCCATCAGACTGTCAGCTGATTTCTCAAGAGACCTTCCAGGCAAGAAGGGGCTGGAAAGAAGTATTCCAAGTCATGAAACACAAGGACCTACATCCAAGACTGCTCTATCCAGCAAAATGTTCATTCAGAATGGAAGGGCAGATAAAGTGCTTCTCAGATAAGGTCAAGTTCAAGGACTTCATCATCACCAAGCCCTTATTATACAAAATGTTAAAGGGACTTATCTAAGAAAAAGAAGATAAAAAATATGAACAGTGAAAGGACAGCAAACTCAATTATTAACAACCACACCTAAAACAAAAGCAAACTAAGTGGACAGCTAGATTGGGAACAGAGCCACAGAAATGGAGGTCACATGGAAGGTTAGCAACACGGGAGTGGGAGGAGGAGGGTGGGGAGAAGGTACAGAGAGTAAGTAGCATAGACGGTGGGGAGAAAATAGACACGGAGGGCAAGAGTAGTGTGGGAAATGTAGAAGCTAAAGAACTTAATGAATGACACATGGACATGAACTAAAGGGGGGGAATGTGGGTGGGAGCGGGTATGCAGGGTAGAGGGGAATGAAGGGGGGAAATGCAACAACTGTAATAGCATAGTCAATAAAATATATTAAAACAAACAAACAGAACACAAAACAAAAACCTCACTTTTGACCTACACATATGTCTGAAGGACATCACATGTGACTACCACAGATGTAAAAGGGCCCATAGGAGAAAAATACACTATGGTCCACTGCAGCAGTCCCCAACGTTTTTGGCACCAGGGACCAGTTCGCTGGCTTGCCTGCCACTCACTTCCTGCTGTGTGGCTCGGTTCCTAACTGGCCACACACTGGTACTGGGATTGGGGGTTCCTGGTCTAATGGAGTAGGTAGCAGGGGGAAGACATGGAACAAAATACCTTTCCAAACTAAATCTCAAATAAAATTCAAATATTTAAAACAACCACGTAATGTTAAAGCTCCATAGAAAACAATGCGGTGACTATTTAACTAGTCTATTACTGTCTTCTCTTGCACAAAATACTGGTACTCTGACAAAAGCTAGAGAGATCACGAAGACACATGTCAGATAGCATCTGGAAACATGCACTGCCAATGGCACAGCTATTTTACAATTAGATTGGTTCATGTGAGAAACCTGTACCTTTGGATGCAGAAACACTGGCTGGATTAGCAGCATGGCAGGTTATACAGATGTGGAGGGAGCACCGGAAGCCCTTGTTCTGCATGACAGTGGGTGGGTACTTCTGGACACACTCTTCATGATAAAACTTTCCGCACAAGGGCAGAAGGCACCTTTTAACATCTTCCCCACTCTGTTTACACACAAAACAGGTATGGATTCCTGGGAAAGAGAAAGAAGGTAACATATTAATAACAATTCAAGAACTCACCCGATGTGAAACCATTAGATGAAAAGTTAGTGAGCACACAATTCCACACCAAATTCCACCAGGAGGGAAGGAGCAGGGGGCTGGGTGTAGGGTGTGTTCCCTTCCCACCAGGCAATTCTGCAGCACCAGTTGGCTGTCCTAGCTCAATTCTGACACTACCTACCTAGAGATAACACCAAATCCCACAGATTAAGGACTCAGCCCTAGAGAAGGTCATGTGGAGGTCATGTCCACACACCGCTTCAGACACTAATCTTCAAGACCAGGTTGTGGACTGTACTTTTGAACAACTAACTATAATCCCCTTCTTGGGTTCAATTAATTGTTAGAGCAGCTCACGGGACTCAGAGAAACATGTTACTCTATAAGATAGTCAGTTCTTATAAAAGGATATATCTCAGGAACAGCTAGATGGAAGAGATGTACAAAACAAGGATGGAGAAATGGCTCAAAGCTTCCACATACCCTCCAAGCACGACACTCTCCCTGCACAGCCACATGTTCACCAACCCAGAAGCTCTCTGAACCCCTGCCTTTGGGATTTTGATGCATTAATTACACATGCATGATTGGGGACTGTTTCAACCTCCAGCCCTCTCCTCTCCCCTGAGGCTAGAAAGGTAAGACTACAGCTCTCTAGTCATGTGGGTGGTTCTATAAGCAACCAACCTCTATCTTCAGATGGGTCCAAAAGTCACCTGATTAACACAAAAAAGGCATTCAAAGACAGCTTTATGGCTCCCATCACTTCGGAAATTCCAAGGGTTTCAGGAGCTCTGTGCCAGAAACTAGACAACAACCTAATGTGTATTTACTGTAAATCACAGTAGCACAGTAAGTAACTTTATGACAGACTGATCAGACTGACAACATAACTAACTCAATCTCAGATCACTACTCAGTGGGAAACTGACAATACATGCTTGCTGACATGAATAGGAAGGAACAGGAAGTACCCATTACCTTGCCAAGAGAAAACTGACCAGAAACTAACCCAATCTCTACAAGTTTCCAGGAAATTTGGAGAAAAGAGAAACAAGCTAAATTAGACAGACATCTGGAGGGTACAATCAACCACATTTAGAACGTGGAAAATCTTGTTGGACAAATGGCCACTGTCTTGACAAACAGATATCAATTTAAAAATAGGGTGAGAGGGACAGGAATGTAGTCCTCTATGAGAAATTTAAGAGACATATCAAAAATATAACACAGATTTTATTTGGATCCTGATTAAAACTCTGTAAAAAGACATCTTTGAGATAAGTGGGAAAATCTGAAAATGGTGCTGGGCAGTAAATGACACAGAAGGGTTACTTTATAATTTTGACACACACAGGACATATATATTTTTAAATGTTCTAAGTGTCAGACCTTTTGAAATATATAGGCTAAATGACCCAGAAAGAAAGTAGTTCATATACAAAAATTACACTGTATCACATCACATCATATACAAAAGTTAATTCAAAAAAGATCATAGGCCTAAATGTAAAACCTAAAACTATAAAATTTTCAGAAGAAAACAAAGAAAATCTTTGTGACCCTTGCGTTAAGAAAGATGTCTTAGGGTATGACACCAAAGTAAAGTCTGCAAAAAGAACAACTTGATGAGCTAAACTTTATCAATATTCAAAGGACACCATTAAAAAAATGAAACACAGTCCTGGCTGGTGTGGCTCAGTGGATTGAGTGCCAGCCTGCACTCAATTCCCAGTCAGGGCACAGGCCTGGGCTGTAGGCCAGGTCTCCAGCAGGGGGTGTGTGAGAAGCAACCACACACTGATGTTTCTCTCCCTCTGTTTTTCCTTCCCTTCCCCTCCATCTAAAAATAAATAAATAAAATCTTAAAAAAAAAAAAAAAGAAACAAGCCACAGATTGGGAGACTAATCTGAAAAGTATATATCTGACAAGGGACTTGTATTTAGAATATAAAGAACTCTTAAAACTTAACAGACAAGTAAATAAGCAACCTAATTAGAAACACACACACACACACACACACACACTTCATCAAAGAGGACAGCAAATAAGCACATAGTTGCACAATATCATCTGCCATGAGGGAGAAGCACATTAAAACCACAATGAGATACCACTGCACATCTGTCAGGATGGCTAAAATTAAATAGACTGACAATGCCAAATGTCACTGAAGACAGGGAAGAACAGAAACTCTCATACATTGCTGATGGGAATGTAAAATGGAATAAATATTTTGGAAAACAATTTGAATGATACTTTAAAAGTTAAACATATTCCATACCTACCACATGATGCAGCCATCTACTCTTAGGTATTTACACAAGAAAAAACACAATGTTTCTATACAAAGAACTGAATGATCACAGCAGCTTTATTTATAATGGCTCAACCTGAGAACAATCCAAATCAATAGAGGAACAGATAAACAAACTGTGGTATATCCATACAATGAAATACTATTCAACTATAAACAGGGATGAACTCTCAATACCTGCGATGCTGTCGCTGAATCTCAAATTAACTACGGTAAGAGGTAGTTTCACAGGTGTATGTACATACGCCCACCAAAACTTATCAAACTGTGTACTTTGTGCAGTTTCTTGTACAAGTACACTTCGATAAAGCTGTTTTAAGGAAGAGAAGGAAGTACTAATATACACAACATAGACGAGTCTCAAAAAAACATGCTGAGCCAGACACAAAAAACTACAAAGACTTTGACTTCCTTTATATGAAACACTAAAAAGGAATACATCTAATATGAAAGCAAATCATAACTTGCCCGAACTGAAGAAGGGGGTGGGAGGTAAGGGTGGGTGAGTTGCGTAGGGGTTGACTGAGAACTTTCTGGAATGAGAGAAATGTTCTAATATTTTCCCTGTGGTTGTCGGTACACAGGTGTATAAATTTTATCAAAACCTGTAAGAGCCCTGACTGGTGTGGCTCGGTGGGCTGGGCATCGTCCCACAGACCCAAAGTTCAGTTCAATTGTCAGTTCAGTTCTCAGTCAGGGCACATGTCTGAGTTGTGGGCCAGGTCCCCTGATAGGTGCATATAAGAGGCAACCAATCACTGTTTCTCCATACATCAATGTTTCTCTCCCTCTCTCCCTCCCTTTCACCCTTACTAAAAATATACAAATAAAATCTAAAAATAAACCACTTATCAAAACATACATTAAAATGGGTGCATTTTATAGTATGCAAGTTATACATGGATACAGTTGATTTTAAAAAATAGCTTTGCCTTATACAACCTGCTCAGAGAATATCACATCATAATAAAGACAAGGCTAGCAAAACTGGATCACTGGCATAAAAGGCAAGACGATCGTTCTCAGATTAAGCAAAATAACCCACAACTATCTTGTCCTCCTCCAGCTTTTGTCCCCACAGTGTTAAAGGTGGCAGTGGAAAGATGAAATAACAGGACACGGCCACCTATTTACGGACACCAGTACACCCAGTCTCGTTCCCACAGGACCCGCCCTAAACCTACACTCTTCCCTTTGTCAGAAACACCTCTTCCTAACATTCTCACCAAGCCAAGAACAAACTGCTTCTGCTCCCTTGTCCTGTCTCACAACTCCATGAGACATTCCCATTTTACCTTTTCATCTCTTACCCTCTTTTGCCTGTGACTGTACTCTTCCAATTACTCTCCTGGAAAATATATTCATTTCCCCACACAGTTCTTAAACTTCATACTACACAAACTCAAGGTGCTCTTCCTCATGACACTTTAAAATCCTCCCTTCAGCTACTGCCCCTATTTTTGTTAAAACCAAGCTTCTCTAAGAAATAGTGTCTACTGCTACCCATTCGCCCTCATGCTGATTTCATGTGGCATCCTCTGGTGAAAAGTAAACCATTTCTCACTGTCAAATACAATAGCCTGTATTCACTCCAGAACCTCCTTGACCTTGTCCCCTTGCTATATCTGCCCCTGCTTATGATGCCCCACTCCTGTGGCTTCACATACTTTGACGTGACCCTCCTTACCCTCCAGTGGTGCATTTTAAGGAGATACCCCTAGGTACTGTCACTGACCACCGTCTCGCTCTACAGATGCTTTCTCTTTGGGCAGCACCATCCACACTTACGGTTTTAATTACTTATGAGCCCAAGACTCAGTCCTCATTTCTTCACTAAAATGCTGCGCCATCCACATATAATGCTGAAAACAGAGCAATATCCTTAGCACAATTTGGGAAGTGCTTTACAGGTCAGTCTCAACCGACTATTCCTAGTTTCTGACTCAATTTGCATATTATAACTCCCAAAATGTCACTTTTTGGGGGTAAAGTTTCATTGACATATGAAGAAAAGTACCCATATCCTAAGTGTATTATTTACAAATTATCATGAAGTAAACACACTTATGTAATCACCACTCACAGCGAGCAATATAAATCATCACCAGTAACCTAGCAGCCTTCCCCGCCGCTCACCAGTGCCTCCTCCCTAGAACACCCTACCCTCTGAAAGCACTGATCTGTGCCTTATCCTCTCCTTTCATCACTGGACCTTCTGTCCTTCCCGTCTCCACTTCGCTCTTCAAGTCAAACTCTGGTATCTTCCTCTGTGGCGGTGGCTTGTCTTTATTCACAGAGCACTTTAAATGCACCTCCGCTGCAACGCTTTCTGAACTACATTGTGCTGTACTGTACATCCATTACTCATTCGGAAGCTCTTCAGAGGGCAAAGATCGCACAGCACCTATGTCTATAGCAACTAGCCCAGTATTGCAACAAAACAGTGTCCCCTATAAATGAGAAACTTTAAAACTCAGACCTTCTTTGGAAGAAGACCCCACTATATCTAACTTTACCTGTGCGACATTCATTGCAGATAAATTTTCCTCTGGGCATCTCAGTTAATCCAAGGCACTCCAGGTGGAAAGCCCCACAGCACTGAGCCTCACATAACAGCAGCTCACCCAGTTTTTCACAGTTCTGTTAAGAAAAAGAAAACAGATCTGTCTGTAGAAAAAAGGTTTTTTAAAATCCCAAGCAGGAGGCCCTCATGAAGAAGATTAACAAGTAGCTTTGCCAGAAACAAGAAAGCCCACCAATCATTTAGCCAATATTTAATGATTACCTCCTCTATGCCAGGTAGCACAAGGCCCTGGGTCTCGTGGTTCTTATATTCTAAAGACAGAAAATACAAGTAAAAACTTAAACAGAAAAGGTATCAGACAATGATAAGCATTAGGTAGAGCATTCAAACAGATCTTTGGATCGGGTGATTCGAAGTGGCCTCTCAGACTGGCTCTGAATGACAAGATGGCCATGTAACGTGAAGGAGATGCAGGAAGGGAGCATGTACAGAAAGTCCACAGGCAGGAACACCCACGGCACGTCTGAGAATCACAAGGAAAGCCTGTGTCACTGGACTAAAGTGGACAAAAGTTGTAAGAGGTAGAAGATGAGGTATGAGAGAGACAAAGGCCTGGTTAGGTGACCTTACAGATTATAATACAGCATTTCAGATTTCAGATGTTCCATTAGAGAGCTTTTTACCAAGGGAAGTCTAAAATTAGACATTCATTCAAACACAGATCCCTGTGACTACTACATGGAAAATGAGTTTAATGAGAGTAGAAAAGTGAGACCGGAAGCAAAGAAAATCAAGAAGACTACTGCAATGGTTTGAGCAAGAGCTACTAGCTAGCTGGACTTGGCTCGTAACTGTTCTAAAAGGGTTCTAGTCAATGTCTGAGCAATCCTTGAGATGTGAATCATCTCAGAGAGACCACCCTTCTCAGATGATCTCACCTAAGACAGGGTGTCACTTAAGATAGAGCCTTAAGAAATAAGGAGCTAGATTTATCATTTTGAAAACATTCTAGAATTTATCAAAAATCCTGCAAATTCCCAACATGTTACTTTTCACTCCTCTAACATCCTGACTTGTTTTCCCATAGTGGTTAGCGCGCACACATGTGTGCATGCACACACTCACACACAAACAGTCATAGACTCGGGGCAAGGTGAATCTAGTATCTTCAGGAACAACTAGAACAGCTCCTGGCCACTTAACATCAAATAAATGAGTAGGCCTTTGGGGGAAAAAGGCCAGAGGCAGTCAGAGATTAAGAGGAAACACCAAGTTCCTAATCAATTTGTAGTCTGAACTAGTCGTACATGCTTTGCTATCCCATATTCACACATAAAAACTGACAAGTGCCATAAATATTATATATTTTGTTTTGTATATTCAGAGTGCCAGTGACATTAGGTTCAATGTACAATAAACAAATTGACCTTCATCACTGAAACAGAAAAACTTCATTGATAGTATATATCAAAAAATATATTTTTTCATATTAACCAAATGTATAGAATAACCCTTTAACTTTCAAAGTGGGACACCTGAGAGTAAAAAGAGGCACCATTAATAAATTATACAAGGAAAACATTTGACAGAAAACTAATCTAATAAACAAGCCAGGACTACTGAGTCACCATAATTTTAATAATTTAACCTTGCCTGAAGATATGTTTATTAATTTTAGAGGGAGAGGGGGGAGAGAGAGAGAAACATCAACCTGCTACCTCCTGCACATGTCCAACCAGGGACTGAACCTGCAACCTCTTGGTGCATGGGACAATGCTCTAACTAACTGAGCTACCCAGCCAAGGCGTAATCATTTTTTTGTTAATAAATGTAGTGGGCCAAACAGCCTGTGAGGATTAACCCTGTGTCTGGGAACTGGTCCAAACAATCAACCTTCTTTAATCAAAATGTGTGTATGTGTGTGTATTACATACACAATGTATATAATAGTGAAAATGAAAAGGCAAAGAAACTGAGTTAAAATGATATTTGCCATAATAACATTCTAAGTCCAGGTTAATATTACTTTTTAGCTGTTTCAATTAGGAAAAAAACAAGCTATATCTTCAACTTTTTATATGCCGGGTTTTAAGAATTTATTGGGATGGCCAAAAAGTTCATTTAGTTTTTTTCCAAATGATGGCTCGAGTTGTGCTTAGTTGTCTTTAAACTTGATTTAAAACAATTTTCTTGAATTGTATTGTGACAGCTGTCACATCAGCATATGTTTAAAAAAACTTATTGAAATTAGTGAATTTTTGTGTAGCCATTTTAATATTGAAGATGAAAGAAAATACGTAACATTTTCAGTATATTATGTTTTACAATTTCAAGAAAGGGAAAAATGCCACTGAAATACAAAAATATTTGTGCAGTGTATGGAGAAGGTGCGGTGACTGATCGAACTTGTCAAAAGAAGTTTGCGAAGTTCCTCGGTACTACTGACATCCTGGTCAAACGACTCTTTGCCGTGGGGCTGTCGTCTGCACTGGAAGATGTTCAGCAGCCCCCCTGGCCTCCATCCATTAGAAGCCAATAGTGGGAGACAGCCGACATACTCAGAATACCCAAATCAATAAAGTTATTGGTCAAAATGAAAAATGTGCCTTTCTATTTTACAGAAAAAACTAAACACACTGTTTGGCCAACCCAATACAAAGGTAAATCAAGACCATAAAAAGAGAACATAACCAAAGCATCCATTTAACTGACTCTACTCCAAAGCCAAATAAAGGCTCTTAAAGAATAAAGTGGAGCCATACCTCACATAGAGGAATTGGTTAAGACTCGAAACCTAGATTGTCTGGGTTTATATCCTATCTTCACTATTTAATATCTCTGTGCCCGTTTCCTCATCTATAAGATGAGGATAAGAATAATAATCTACCTTATAAGACTGTTATGATGGATATGATATGTAATAATTCTAGCGACTAGAACAGCGCTTAATACATAATAATGTAGGGGCCCAACGGCCATAAGGGGTTAAGGAGAGGGTTTCTCACCGCGGGAGTGGTGATAGAGACCTGGTTTCTAGCCTCAGGTCGTTTTGGGCTCTGACCACTTCCCGACCTTTGGATATCTGGTTGTTCCCATGCACAAAAAGAAAACATGGCCTTCTTGGCAGGTGCAAGGAAGTATGCGTTATGAGAACCTCGTTCTGTGGGAATTTGTAAGCTTTATCTCAAGGACATGACTGTTATACGCCCTGTAACTCTTGAGGCGCTGTGTTTAAAAGCTTTAGTCTCCTTCAATAAACTCGCCATTACCAACAGAATCTTGGCCCTCTCCATCATTCAATCCTTCACCCTGACTTACGACCCTCTGCCGCAGCGGGCTGCAGCATAATAAATACTATATAAATGTTTATTAATTAAATAGAAAGATATAGGCAGTAGTAGGTCCTCTAAAGCTGTTACATAGATGGTAGGTCCTGGTCCTCTAAAGTTACTACTTTAAAGCAGTGAATACATAAAATAAATCTCAAAGCAAAATTAGTATCGAAAAATTCCTTACAGACTGCAAGTCTCACCCTGAGAGGTACAGGGTAAAAAGTGGCAGGTATTTGAGTGAGCAACCACATATTCGCCTCTTCCATCTCAGTCCTGTTTTACGACATCTACTCATGGGCAACAAGGGCACGTGATTCACCAACAATAAATACTTCTCCTCTTTTCTCCTTCAGTGGGGAGGGCAAAGAGGTCACCTTGAAAGGGAAGTGACTCCACTGGAATAATCCAATAAAATTATTATTCTCATCAAGGCTGGACCATTAAGAGACGGAGAGGGCTTCTCTTAGTAGATAAGCATACAATGGAAAGGCAAGTGGGCCACATGTTCTACCTGACAAACATTCTCCTTGAGCGCAGCTCCTCCGCCTCGTTCGCCCTGCAGTTTTTTAGACATGGGCATCCCGTGGTCGTTGTCTATGCCCTCTTCAACAGCCTCCTTGGGGCTTGTGGACGTCCTGTGTGTCATCAGGTCTCCCTTGCAGAGAGAAAATAAAGTCCCACATTTGCATTATTGATGTCTCCTCCATGTGACCCCCTCCCTCTGGGCTGCTATTTGTCTAGCCATCAGCACTTACAGATGTTCAGCCAATCACGCGGGCGGACTGCATGCAATGTTAGTTCTAACCCTGCTGTGATTGGGCGGGTAGTGGGCGCCTCATGCCCTGCCACTAACTGCTCTGAGGCTGTTCCACTGGAACTTTTTGAGCTGTTCCATTTTAAGGTTTCACTAAGGGAGAGAAAACATTCTTAAGTTTATTTGATTACTTATTTGGCCTTCCAAGATCAGTGTTTCCTAAATATTGCCCCTCTTGGGCACTCTATTCAAATTGTCCTGGAAAGAAACACTTCTCCTTACATATAACGTGTGATGCTGGCCTACCTTGTTCTAATGCTCTTTTCACCTGAGTTGTAAAAGCCAGACATAGCATCAATGACTACACTGATGCTCTACGAGGAAAGAGTTTTAAATCTATGTCTACTTCCTAAAAGCCGAGGTTTACAAATAGCAGTCTAAAATCAAGCCATTGAGGATTTTGAGAAATAAGCAAATGAGTGTTGCCCCTAACTGTAGCAGTCTCAACTCTTTTAAAAGGCAATATCCAAATTCATTTGCATTGCACGGTTACTAGATATTGTGCTCCTTTGTTTTTAGAAAGTTTACTTTTCTGATGAAACAGTTATATAATCTCATCTAACATCTAGAGCACAGGGTGTGATCTTATAAGAAGGTCATACCCACAGATGCCACATGTGCCATGACTGATTTTTACTAGGGTCAGGCTACATACCCTGTTTCTCCAGGATTCCTTATAGCCATTAACCACTTCAGTAGAATACTGTTCTTAAGAGAACTCAAGGGAAAGAGGGATGTGGCCTCTAATGTGAAAAGTAGCTTCATTTTGCAAGGTCAAAAGATTAGGAACTGAGTAATACCTCTGAGCCTGGGGTATCTCTTGATGAGTCTTCGTTTTTCACTTTTTTATAATGCATTCTAGCTGTAGCGTGCCTTTGTCGTTTCCGCCTCCTTGGTTTATCAAACATTCTGGCCATGCCTATAACAAGAAAATAGGTGTTACCTGCTAGCAAATGATATACATGTCCAAGAACTCCTACTCTCAACTATAGGAACCTCATAGAATTATAGAATGTTAGGGTAGAAACTAACCTGAAAACCTATTTAATCCTCCAACTCTGTAGATGAGAAAAACAGGGGCAGAGAAGAAAAACAGACTTACCCATCACTACATAAGTAGTTTGGAAATTAGCTACATATGTCTAAATTCTGCCTCATATAGATTAAATAATAAATGCACGGGTAGGTTATTAAAGCAATTTCATTCCACATCAGTGATTTTAAATCTTTTTCATCTTATGGCACACATAAACTACTAAAATTCCGTAGTACATGCCCTGACTAGTATGGCTGTCAGGGTATGTGCCACACTGGCTGAACATCATTCCACAAAAGAGAAAGGTCACCAGTTAGATTCCTAGTCAGGGCACATGCCTGGGTTGTGGGTTCAGTCCCAATCAGGGCCTATACAAGAGGCAACTAAATGATGTTTCTTTCACACATCGATGTTTCTCTCCTTTTTTCTCCCTCCTTTCCCTTCTCTCTAAAAGTAAATAAAGTTTAAAAACATTCTGGGACTCACCAAAAACATATTTTTTTTGTTGATCTGACCAAAGAAAAAGGTATGATTTTGATTCATTCACAGACAACTACTGTTAAACAACAAATCACTGTCCTATATGGTTGAAATTAAAGACTTTCTAGCTCCTCAAAGGACTTTAATATTCTATAGATGGGGAGAAAATGTATTTACTAATCAGCTAGGTAACAACATAAAGGTTGAACTTTGAGAAACTACCTTTGCTCTCTTGGACTGCCTAATGGAGATGAAGAAGCTCTGGTATCAAATCTACTGATAGCCTATGACTAAAGGAAGAGTTAATATAATGGCAAAATAAAGGTTCAAAATGCTCACAAGCTGAAATATTTATATGAAATATACAAAGGATAAAGTGCAGGTTGTAGGTTTTATTTAAAAACTAAAGTATAAACTAAAGTATAAAAGTATAGGATAGAGCTGATATCATTTTGTAAGTTTTTTTAAAGCAAACTGATAAACCAAACCTAAGGAATAAGCACAAGGTTAAAATAATCTAACATACTGCTTGATTTACTTACTAGAAAACTTAATAATCATGATCACTTTTAAAGAAGTAATATAATTGTCCCATGATACCCTTTGCTGGCAGACCACATCTGATGCAGTGGGCTCAAATCTGGCTAATGTCTCAGGAATGATAGTAATCAATAAATGTCATTGGCAGACAAAGGATCGAAGTGGATCAAAAACCTGGCATGGCCCTGGTATGGTAGCTAAACTGGCTGGAACATCATCCTATATACCAAAAGGCAGTGGGTTTGACCTCCAGTTGGGGTGCATATGAGAGGCAACCAATTAATTCCTTTTCCCTCTCTCCCCTCCTTTTAAAATCAATAAGCATATCCTTGGGTGAGGATTTTTTTTAAATTGGCATGGAAACAACCTGGGATGGATAATAAGATAGTAGTGTGGCAATTAATTTGGTCAAGTCTGGGTTTGGTTCCCCAACACCTGCCACCTCTTTCATGTTCAGGTTTCTTCTATAAAAGCGAGATAATATGGATAATATGCTAACTCTTCATAATGCTTTAGACTGTTTAGCAGTAACAGTCCTATGCAAAGGATGTGGTAAAATAAATGCTCCAACTATGATTACTATATGCATTATTGAATGAAGGGCTGCCCATTCTGCCTGTAAGTGAAGAGAAATCATTTAAGTCGAAGTTCCAGGAGTCCGATTCCAATGTAATCTAAAGATTCCCAAGCCCTTAAAAAGCAAACATAATTAGGCTCTAATATAAGCTCTCTTTTTCAAGCATATGCTCACAAACTAAAGGTCACAAATGTGATAAAAGAAACTATTTGTCAAAGACTGGCTTAGGTGATTTGTAATTTCCCTCTCAACTGGGATTCCCTACTTTCTGTCCTACAGATTCAAAAATTGAATCAAAATCAAGAAAGTAATGATGCAGTCTGGAGAATTTTCTAAAAAGAAAATTAAGAAGCTGATTTTTCTCTATTGTTCCTAAAATTTCCCTGTGCTAATTCTAATTTCAATTAACTGATTTCAGTATAAAAATGAAAATGATGACAGAATTTTCTAGTGTCATGCACAATTTTAGTACACAAATTTTGGGTGAACAAGTCTTAGAACTCACAGCCTCACTGGTCTTGCTTACGTACGAACAACTTTTCTGGTTAACTGACAAGGTGCTTCACACTCTTTTGCTTTACACTTTTTAAATCTCAAAAATACTCACCTCCACCAAACTCTTTAGAACGAGATCCAGCACTTGATTCGGTAATGTTATTCTCCAAGTGACCAGCTTCATAACACTACAAATAAGTAAAATGCAACAAAAAAATAAACCCTACAGTATATGATGAAAGTTGAATGGTTTATTGCCATCAATACAGAATCCCAGTTATTTTTTAAACAATTAAAAGAATGGTATGATAACAATAAAGGGTTCAACAAAAACTTCATAGGGAAAGGCATCAGATAAAAAAAAAAAAGCTTCAAAACACTAATGACCATCACATGCTCGTTAACAGAGAGTGAGAGTGAGAGTGAGAGAGAGAGAGAGAGAGAGAGAGAGACTTTCAATATATAAAGCAGATACGGAATATAGCTTTGACTGAAGTGGGAAAAGGAAGAGAAGGGGTATGTATCAGGAGACTCACCATCTCAGTTCCATTCCATACACCCTGTACTTACAAATCTATGTTCTTAAAATTGTATTTATAGTTATTAGATTTTATACAGATGTTTGATGAGTTCTAATATTAAATAACTGTAAATCATTGAATGTCTAATTAATATACATTAAAGCAAAAATAAAACTCAAAACAAAACATTTAGATGTGAAGAGTAATTCCTAACACATTGTATTCCTATGCTACTAATGCTTGTATGAATTAGTTCCATCCCAAGAAAATGTCTTCTCCCACAAGAATACTTTTCATCATGACTGTAAAACAGAATTGAGTGGCCACAAAAAGTCAATACGATGGATGCTAATCTGGCTATAGTCTCCAGAGTTTGAGGTCAAAACAAGATGAAATAACAATTGTGAATTTCCAAATGCTCACCATATACATTAATAAATCATAAGAATACTACCACTCTCCTCATGTTCGATGTACATCAGAATCTTACAAAGCCAAGTAAACTAAAGGAACAAATGTTAGGTACCCAGTTAAATGAAACAAAAGACTAGAAGACAAACAATTTGCATATTTTAAAAAAAGACTATATTCAGATAACCAATTTATAGTTCTTTGTTTAACCCTTACCCAAAAGCTGTAGAACAAAAACAATGAGAATATTTGTTCCCAAAGCTACAGTCAGAGAACAATGCAGAAAATATTCTCATTTCCAACCTCATTGACTTACTTTGTAAGTTAAAATAGATATACCAGGACCAAAAAAAGAACAAAAATCATGCTACATGAATAAAAACCCATCAGCTCATCTCAGATTGACAATGACCACAGACTGCAGCATGCATGCTGGAGGATGTGACTGCGATGCCAGTAACTTCCTCTGCACCCACTCTGGTGTGAACAGGCATCAAGTCTGTGCACCCATAAGTTACCATTACCTCAAGAGACATTCCTCCTTCCCTAACCCATGACTGATTCATCTACAGACAGGGTAGCCCAAAGTGCAGTCCCAAGATGGAACTGAATCATGGCTTCGACCCACTGACAGAACATCCTGCAGAGGAACCAGGACCTCACTGTGAAGCTGCCTGGGTCAGACATCAGGACTACTCCTAACCCAGAGAAAGAGGTTACTCTTTCCAGAGCCTGGTTCTAGTCATCGCCAGTAATCGTGGTTTCCTACTGTTTCAGTGCCAAATATAATGCCCATCTCCTTATCAAAAAAAGCTAAAATTCAATAGTGAGTTATTAATTACATCTAATGCTTAAAAAGAGACAAAAAAATTTCACAGAGAATTAGAGAAATCAAAGATTTTTAACAAATGCTCCTAGAACAACTGGAAATCCATACAGGGGCAAAAAAAAAAAAAAAAACTCTTCAAAATACGAAGATGAAACAAAGATCTGTACATAAATTCCAGAATCTAACTCCTAAAAGAAAACACAGCCCTGGCTGGTGTAGCTCAGTGGATTGAGCACGGGCCTGTGAAGCAAAGGATCGAGGTTCGATTCCCCGTCAGGACACATGCCTGGGTTGCAGGCCAGTTCCCAGCAGGGGACGCACGAGAGGCAACCACACATTTTTGTTTCTCTCCCTCTCTTTCTCCTTCCCGTCTCCTCTCTCTAAAAATAAATATATAAAATATTTTTAAAAAAGAAAACACAGAACACTTTTCTGTCTATGAAATAAACACAAAAAGTGTTACTCATAAAATAAAAAAAACACATCAAAAATATTCTGATGAAAGACAACTAAGAAAATAAATGGGCAAGCCCTATCCTGGGAATATTTATAGTACATATATCTAACAAAGAACTTATATCCCAAATATAATAAGCACTACTAAATAGCAACCATAAAAAAGATAAATAGCCCAACCTAAAATGTATGTATGCTTGAACGGTCACTTTACAAAGATAAAGGAATAACACATACTAAGAAGTTCAACATCATTAATTAGGGAAATATAAAAAGAACCATAGTTAGACATCACTTCATATCCACCAGAATGGCTAAATTTAAAATGACTGACAAACCAAAAGCTAGTAAAGATGTGGACCATATGACCTCTCATACACTGCTTGTGGAGTGTGAGGCTGTACAACCACTTTGGAGAACTGTATGGCAGGTTATATGTAAGATAAACATGCATGAACCAGCATCCTACACCAAGAGAAATGAAAACATTTGTCCACCAGAGAAATGAAAATATTTGTGCACCAACAGTACAAATATTTCTTAGGGAGAAGTATTTGCAACTGCCTTAAGATTAATAGCTACAAAAGGAAAACCTCAAATGTCCATCAACAAGAGAAAGAATAAGCAAATTGTACTTGGGATACTACTCAGCAATAAAAGGGAATGAACTACTAATTATCATCCTGTGAATGTACTTCAAAAATGAATTTTGAATAAAAGAGGCCAGAATAACAAAAGTAAACAATGCATACAACATTCAGGAGCAAGCAAAAGTAACCTACGACAGAAGTAAGAAAGCCTTGCCTCTGGAAAAAATGAGAACGAGGAACTGAATGAAAAAGGTACACGAGAAATTTCTGTGGTAATAGGTAGTACTTATATGGTAGATACAATTGTCTATCACACAAAACAAAGGTCTATGCATTTTCATCAGTGTCAATTATATTGTAATTAAAAAAAGAAAAGAGCCATGGCTAGTGTGGCTCAGTGCACTGAGCGCTGACTCGGGAACCGAAAGGTCGCTGGTTCAGTTCTCAGTCAGGGCATGTGGTTGGGTTGTGGGTCAGGTCCACACATGGGGCCATGTGAGAGGCAACTATTCAATATTTCTCTCCCTCTCTTTCTCCCTCCCTTACACTCTCTCTAAAAATAAATAAATACAATCTTTAAAAAAAAGGAAAGAAAGAGAAAAGACTTCTTGGATACACTTGCCTATATAGATTTAAATTAAATATATAAACTAAATTATGCTTTTCAGCTCCTTAGGGGAAAAAAATAACCCTCAAACACGGCAAGTTACATTTTAGATTAGAAAACTACATTTGACAGAACAAGATTATACAAATTAATACTATATTGCAAGCAATCAAGCCTCAACACCATTGAGGAGTCATCTTATTTCTTCAAATTATTCACTTACATATGCCAATTATACCTATTAAAACTGAGGGGAATTAATTTTCTTAACTGGCCAGAATTCTTACTTTCTTTGAAATCTGCATCTCCTAACCTCTAGCAATAAAATAACAACCTTCCATGACTTACCTGGTATGGCACTACTACTAAATTTATCATCTGATTGCAAATGTTACTTCCACACACAAAATGGTAGACTAAAGGCCAGCTTCCCTGGCCCTTCTCATCTACCTCTTCCAAGAAGCTTGCAAAATAGCTAGGATTTGAATAACACAAAGCCAGGAGAGGAAGTACTGCAGAAAGCGATTATCACAGCTTGATTAGAGTGAGAAGCACAAAGCCAGGGCGGTGAGCTGCCCACGCACAGAGGCTGCACAGACTGAGCCCCTCTGGAGAGCAGGAGATGAGCCTAAGAGCAACTGTCAAGGTCCATGTCACCAGACTACTTTGAGAAGAATAAAAGAATTAAAAGATACAGTGTAGTTTTTAAAATAAGGAATAAAAACACAAATAAAGTAAAATTTACATTTACACGCTAATACAGATGGGTGACTATCTAACAAAAATAAAAACTTAATGTAGGATTAAAAAATGGGAGCTTGCTATAGTTAAAGAAAGAAGTCCAAAAACTCAAATTATTTTATGATAAGCTGCACTTTTTCTTTAAAAAAATTTAAACAGGAAATCTACACATCACACAAGTGAAATTCTAACATTTACCATCTGTTACTCCTCACAGTAAGGGGTGTGAGATGTTTCCTAAGGAATCAATACCCAACTGTTATCCATTATAAAATTTGAAAATCAATTTTCTATTTCCATCTACTATTTAACGATGCCTTCTTGGCTAATAAAACCAAGTTTGCAAACTCAAAAACTTAAATTCAAGTGTTTCTCTGCCTGAATTACATATAGCTCAACTGGGTCTTTTCTGAGGTTTTATGCAGACAGGGCGGTGGAATGTGAGCAGGTTAATGCCTTGTAGAAACAGAAATAAAGTAGAAACCTGGTAAAAGCTTTTGAACCCACAAAAGAAATTGTAACAAACACAAACATCTTCCTCTGTAAAGATACCCTAAAACCAAATGATGCATGTCCATGCAAATGCAAAAGAGCCTCTTAATATAGGATCTCTCAACTAACATACTGTGATTTCTACGTATATGAGCATTATCTGAATTGACTACAATAACATACCTTTTTAGAAAGGCCAAGATCTCCTTTCTTGGGCATAAATCCAGGGTCTAAATCATTTGATTCAAGAAGTTTCTTAGTTGGTTTTCTCTGACGCTTACTTTCATAATTTCCTGAAATGCATGTACCTTTTAATTAGATAACATAGAAATTGGGCACAAACTGATTTTTAAAAATCTATATACCATACAAAAATGTGTCACTATATTTCTTTGTTTCTCTCATCATCCTGTGGGGAGGGACAGGGTAGAAATTTACTTACTCTAAAATATTAGTTAACATAAGAAAACAGTTTTCAAATATAGACAAACTATGGGAGGATGTTCCTGTGTGTGTGAAAGAGTCACACAGAACACAGGGAGAAACAAAAAACACAGAGCTGCCTTTATAACAATTCATTGGTGGTAAGGATAAAAGAAGTGAGGTGAAGAAGAGCCTGAATTCTGGGGATAAATAAATCAGGATTAGAATACTCGTTCTGCTCCTAAATAAAAGATATTCATTTATTTTGTAAGATTGTTCTTTAAAAATATGTTAAAAAGCCTAGTAATAGAGTTTGGCACATAATAGGTAATAAAATAGTAACTATCTTTATTATTCTACTTAAAGTCTTTTTGATTCTGCATTACTTGATTAAACACAATTGGGATACTTTTTAAAAGATATTCTTGGTAATGTAAAAAGTTACAACCAAAATTCCCTTGGCTGACTGCAATATTCAACAGTCAGAAGACGGATTAGGCACAGTATGTCTAGATCCAACTCTCATCAGATGACACACAGAGAATAACAAAGTGAAAAGCAATTGGTAATTCCCTTCAAAGAGAATATTTACACTTAACTGCTTACTCTGTGTCAGGTAAATGACGTTATACATTACATTATGATCTCCACTTTATACATGTAGAAACAAGTTCAGAGGTTAGACAGCTTCCCAAGTCACATGAGGACTGGTGAGCCAGTATCTGAACAGTAAGTTTCACGTGCTCCCTCACGGTGTGCAGTGCCTCTCCCAAAACCCCTGCTGTCCTGGGTGCTGACTCCCATGGTGGCTGATCAGACATAAAGAGCAACATGGAGTGAGGAGAGTAGTTTTTTTAAATGCCTTTGTAACAGTGCACCACCAATTTACAATCATTATAACCATTTAGCCAATACTTTAGGGATTTCTCAGGACAAAAGTGGGTATTTTATTGTATAGAGATAAACCACTGGCTTTCCATCAAAACATACTAAAATCTCCTGCTTCTTCTAATCATATCCATTTACATACTTAGCCCCCATTGCCACCTTACCTGGTGCTTTAACTAGCAATTCCTCAGATGGAAGAGCAGGCCGTGGAGAGACTTCCAGAGCCACAGGCACAGACAAGGTCAGCTGTGGCAACTCAGCATGTCCACCTCCAAGATCTGACTGAGCCAAAGGCCCTTCCAAAAATGGAGCCTCCCTTTCAAGAACTGGAGGTTCTTCTTTGGTTGAAATCAAAGAATTCTCATCCACCTGCTTGTTCTGAGCATTAGATCGATTTCGCACTAAAAGGTTTTCCTCTTCACAGCGGGAACTTACCTAAGAGGAAAACATAAAAATAGAATCCATAGGCCAAGCTTGTAATCTGAGTGTTAAAAAAATAATGTACTTAAAGAGGAATAGAATTCTGACACATGCTACAATATGAATGAATCTTGAAAGCATCACATTAAGTGAAATAAGCTAATCAAAATCAAGTAAATAGTGTATGATTCCACTTATTTGAATTACCTAGAATAGTAATATTCAGAAAGAAAAAAACAGAATGGTGTTGCCAGGGGTTGGGAGAAGGAAGTAGAGAGTTTCAGTTTGGGAACACAAAAAAGTTGTGGAGATGATGAACAGTGGTAATAGTTGCAGAACAATATGAATGTACTCAATGCCACAGAAATGTACACCTAAAAATGGTTACAGAAACTGGTTACAAAATGGTTACATAAATTTCATGTTATACAGCAGTATCCACGAGGCATTATGTTCTAAGACGCCCAGTGATGCTGGTAACCCTGGGCAGTATTGAACCCTATATATACTGTGTTTTTTCCTACACATAACATACTTATGATAAAGTTTAATTTTTAAATCAGGCACAGTATGAGATTCATAATAATAATAATAATAATAATAGTAAAAGAACAATTATAACAATGTACTGTAATAAAAGTTATGTGAATGTAGTCTCCCTCTCTTGAAATATCTTACTATACTGTACTTACCCTTCTTCTTCTTGTAATATGAGATGATAAAGTGACAAACATATTCCTGGATCTGTGTCATTATCCCTTACCTGCCGTGAACAGCCTGGTGCCACTCACTTCAGCAGATCCCTTGCTGAAGTCTTCATATAGGCTCAGTGCTTTCTGGCACAACATGTTGCCATCACTTGGAACACGTTTTCTGTTCATATCTTCCACCCATGAATTTAATGCCTTTTCCATCTTAAGTAAGTACTTATCACACACTGTGGCTGCAGCTTTTGCATGAGGTGCAACAGCAAAAGTAGCATGAATTTCTCTTTTTCCTTCTTCACAATTTCACAGATAGAAGATTCATTCTCACTGTAGATGTTAGTAACCTCAGTGTACAATTGTTTTGTTTCTTATTAACTCAGAACTTTCACTTAAAGGAAGCACTTTATGGCTTCTTTTGGCATATCGGAATTGTCAGCCTCACTACTCTTGCACTTTGGAGACATTAATAAATAAAATACGAGTGACTTAAACACAAGCACTGCGATGCCACAATGAATGATCTGATACCCAAGAGGGCTACTGAGTGACTACGGGCAAGCAGCATACGCAGCATGGATATGCTGAACACAGGGAGGACTCACGTTCTGGGAGGAGCAGTAACAGGACAACAAAAGGTTCCATCACACTACTCAGAATGGTGCCCAATTTAAAACTTATGAATTGGTTATTTTTTAAGCTTTCCATTTAATACTTTTTGACTATGGTAATTAAAATTGCAGAAACGGGGAGGCTACTGTAGTTATTTTACTATAATCTTTTAAAAGTGGGTAAAAATGTAGTTGATTAAGATACACCAAAGCTTATAAAAATTCATTGAGGCCATTGTGATAATAAAAAAGAAAGAAAGATTCCCTAATGTGTCACCAATTAAAGCAGCTAAAAATGAACTCTTAATGTTAAGTTGATAAATATAATAAATGGAAAAGAAGTAAGGACTTATTCTCTTTCATATATTTCAAGACAATAAAATGGTTCAGTTTATAAGAAATATTGAAATTGCCAGCTAATAAAAATGGAAGAAATAATGAGATATAAGTCTTCATGTTGTTAATTCCCAATGAAATTGATACAGGCGAAGGTTTTTCAATTGACATTTATTTATTTATTTTGAGAGAGAAGGGAAGGGAGGGAGCAAAACAGCAATCAGCCGCCTCTTGCATGCCCCCAGCGGAACAGGGACCCTGACCAGGAACTGAATGGGGACCTTTCACCTTGCAGGATTACACTCAACCCGCTGAGCCACAGCAGTCAGGGCTTCAACTGATACTCAAAACGCCATCTGGGAAATGGACGATGGGGAACAGGACAATCTTTTGGAGCCAAAGTAATTACACATGTACTGCTTCTTGATCAAAAAAGGTAAAACATAACTTAAAAGGGAGGAATCAGTTAGTCATCACTGTGAACAATTAACAGGATGTTAAATTAAATGCCTTCTGATGCCATGCAATATGTAACAGTATCATCTGTGATGTAATCTAGCTAAAAATGTTTAATGCCAATCTATCAGAGTGTTAGTTATAACTTCCACTTAACAGGAAACACAGAAGGTAGAAAAATAAGCTTAATAACACCTATTACAAAGCAATCACACACAACTGGATTAACCAAATATGGTACTTGCACTGCTTAGATAGACAGGGTCATAAAAGGGGGACTTTTCTGATTTTAACAACCAGATAGGGCCCAGGAAGGTGTGGCTCAGTGGACTGAGTGCTGGCCTGCAAACTGAAAGACTAATGATTCAATTCGCAGTTAGGGCTCATACCTGGGTTATGGACCAGGTCTCCAGTTGGGGGCATGCAAGAGGCAACCAATTAATGTTTCTCTCACACATCAATGTTTCTCCCACTCTCTTTCGCCCTCTCTTCTCCCCCCAAAAAATAAATAAATAAAATCTTAAAAAAGAAAGAAAGAAAACCACCACCAGATATGTGTGATCACAGACTGGATCCTGATTTGGATAAAACAAATGTAAAGCTCAGGGGACAACTGTGGAAATCTGAATATGGACTTTTTATTAGATAAACTGATCTTACTAGATGTGATAATGTTGTATCAGTTATGAAGAAAAAAGTTCTATTTTTTAGAGGTGCATATTATTTATGGACAGAAAATCAAAATGTCTCTAATTTACTTTAAAATACGCCAGTTTAGCCTGGGCTGGTGTGTCTCAGTGGATTGAGCACAGGCTGTGAACCAAAGGGCCTCCAGTTCGATTCCGAGTCAGGGCACACACGTGGGTTGCAGGCCACGTCCCCATGGGGGCCATGTGACAGGTAACCGACACATTGATGTTTCTCTCCCTCTTTCTCCCTCCCTTCCCCTCTCTCTAAAAATAAATTTTAAAAAATTGCCCTGGCTGGTGTAGCTCAGTGGATTGAGCACGGGCCTGTGAAGCAAAGGGTCATGGGTTCGGTTCCCAGTCAGGGCACATGCCTGGGTTGCAGGCCAGATCCCTGGTGGGGGACACATGAGAGGCAACCACACATTGATGTTTCTCTCCCACTCTTTCTCCTTCCTTTCCCCTCTCTCTAAAAATAAATAAATAAAATATTTTAAAAAATAAAAATAAAAATAAATAAAAACCTTAAAAAATAAAATAAAATACTTCAATTTAAAGAAACTGAACTTAAAAATACATCAAATAAGGTATAGTAACATTTGTTTAAAAAATTAGAATCATACTACTGTATTTTTAAATGATTTTTTACTAAAATTTTTTTCCTAAGTCATTAAATACACTTTGAAAACAAAGGAGGAAACACACACGCAGAGTACAAAGACTCATTTATACATTTCCTGTATAACTAGTACATGCTAAGTATTGTGCCAGAAGCTGGAGGTAAAACATGGAAAAAGTAAGATCCCAGGTTAAGGAAATTATTATCCCATGAAGACAAAATATGATATTGAAGGCAAATTGCAGCATCCTAAAAAACTAGTAAAAGATTGTAGAAATGTTGGAACATACCTTGTGCACCTGTTCCTGCACCTTCTTTTGTTTTTTCTTAGGAGCAAATATCTGATCGTATTCTTCTGTATATTCCAGAAGCCATTTGCTGGGCTTTCTAAGGCGTTTCTTCTCTGACCGCACAACTGAAAGAAGAGAAACAAGTTCAGAATTAACTAAAAAAAAGAAGAAAACCCCATGTTTTCATGCACCCATCTCTGTACTCCAAAAGGTACACAGATGGAAAACTTAAAAACACTGTGGCTTAAGCTTCAAGAGACTAAAATAATTTGCTATGGTTTATCATATGCAAAAGTTGGGAGGGAAAGAATTTAAGTACTCTGTAGACACAACACAGACTATCCAATCTTGCACAAAAGATTAAGTTGAAACTAGTGTCCTATAGTCATAGACACAATTAACATTAAAATACAGATACTAAGTCAGATAAAATCATAAAATACATCATGAATTATTTTAAGTAACACCTCTCTGGATTATGAGGAATACTGGACGGATATTCAGATAGAATATTTACTAATCAGTACTACCACATAAATTTCAAAAGCACTCTACATATACTTCATTATCAGGGTTGCAGTGAGTTTCACACTAGAAAACAAATATTTCTAAACAGAATCATCAAAATACAGATTTAATCATTTGTATATCATTACCTCAATGACATTAAAAAAATGTATACCATGTACGTCAAAGTCAGAAAGTAAGATGAAAATACAGAATTTTGGGTACTTGTTTTTAAAAAACCTCTTGTGTTTTGTGGTCAGGATATCAAAGTATCATACCATTTTTCTTTGAGTTAATGAAACAAATATCTATTATAATTTCCCTATAAAACTTTCTATTGTAATTTCCCTATATAACGCACATGTTCATACACTTAACATGTTGACAGTCACTGCACTGTACTACAAGCTCTTCAAGAGCAGAAGGCAATGCTTACAGAATTCAGGATACAGTCTACTTAAGAAGCAACAGGGATTTCAGGCTACGATGATCTCAGAGGAAGCTCTTTCTGCCTCAGCTGGATGTGGCAATGCTGATGTTCTTTCAATAAAAGGAACACAAAAGTTGAAACCAGAAACAAAAAGTCACAGGCAAGCTTGGCAAGGCTCTCCCACTCCTCAGACAGCACATATGGAAACAAGCATAAGACCTTCACTAGGACAAAATGTGAGAAACGATTTCTGTACACTAACTCAAACTCCTATCTAGTTTAGTTTACTTATAGATAATGTAAAAGGAGCTGAAAACTTACATGGTTCTTTCTAGCAGCTTTATTCCTAATAGTGAAATCTTGGCAACAGTCAAGACATAAGGGAATGGATAAACAAACTATGATATATCCAGACGATGGAATATTACTCAGCATTAAAAAGAAATGAGCTATTGAGCCGTGAAAAGACATGGAAGAAACTTAAATGCATTTTGCCAACTGGGAAAAAAATCCAGGCTAAAAAGACTAGACTATATGCTATATGATTCCAACTATATGACATTCTGAAAAAGGCAAAACTATGGAGAATATAAAAAATTATAGAAGAAATTCCATAAAAAATTAGAAAATATTTTGAAATAAATGAAAACATCATATGCCCAATCTTCCAAAGGTAGTACTAAGAAGAAAGTTTACAGAAGAAACGACCTACATTAAAAAATAAAGATTCCCAAATCAACACCCTAATTTTATACCTCTAGGAATGAGGGGGAAAAAATTAAACCAGTGTTAGCAGAAAGAAGTATATATATTTGCAGAAATAAGCAAAAGAAAATTTAAAAAGTATCAACAAAACAAAGACTTGTTTTTCTGTAAACAAAATTAACAACCCCTTGGCTAGATTAACCAAAAAAGAGCAGAGAGCCCTGGCTGGCGGGGTTCAGTGGATTGAGGGCCAGTTGCCAGTTTGATTCCCAGTCAGGGGCGCTCGAGAGGCAACCACACATTGATGTTTCTCTCCCTCTCTTTCTCCCTCCCTTCCCCTCTATCTAAAAATAAATATCTTTAAAAAAAACCCTCAGCAAGTATTAGCAAAGTGAATCCAACAGCAGCTCATTAAAAGTATTATATACCATGACCAAGCAGGATTCATTCCTTGGGTGGAAGAAGAGTTCAATACACAAAAATCAATAAATGTAATACAACACATTAACAGAATGAAGAAAGAAAATCACATGATTATCTCAACTGATGCAGAAAAGGCTTTACAAAATTCAACACTTTTCCTGATAAAAACACTCAACGAACTAGGAAGAGAAGGAAATGATCTAAACATAATAAAGGTCACATATGAAAATTCCATAGCTAACAGGATATTCTATGGTAAAAAGCAAAACAAAACTGAAAGCTTTTTCTCTAAGCTCAGGAACAAGGCTAGGATGACCACTCTTTCCATTTTTATTTAACACAATACTAGAACACCAAGCCAGAGTAATCAGGCAAGAATTAGAAATAAAAGACATTCAAACTAGAAAGGAAAAAGTAAAATGATCTTTGTTCATAGAGGACATGATGTTGCATGTAAAAAACCATAAAATTCCATAAAACAAAGAAACAAAACCCTGTAAAAACTAACGAATTCAGTACAGCTGCAGAATAAAAAAATCGACATTCAAAAATCAGTTGTTTTGCCCTGGCTGATTTGGCACAATGGATTGAGCGTGGGCCTGTGAAACAAAGGGTTGCTGGTTCAACTCCCAGTCAGGGCACATGCCTGGGTTGCAGGCCAGGTCCCCACTAGGGGACACATGAGAGGCAACCACACATGGATGTTTCTCTCCCACTCTTTCTCCTTCCCTTCCCCTCTCTCTAAAAAATAAATATAAAATATTTTAAAATTAAAAAAAACAGTTGTTTCTATACACTAATAATGAGCAATTCAAAAAAGAAATTAAGTAAATAACCCCATTTTACAGTAGCACAAAAAATAAAATACTCAGGAGTAAACCTAACCAAGGATGTGGAAAAGCTGGGCACTAAGAATGATACAACACCACTGAAAGAACTTAAAGACAAGTAAACGGGCAGGTATCCTGTGTTCACAGACTGGAAGACTTCACACTGTCAGATGTCCACACAACCCAAAAGCAATCTTCAGATTCACTGCTGCCCTACCAAAATCCCAAGGGCACTTTTTGCAGAAATAGAAAAAACCCACCCTAAAATTAACATGGAATTTCTCAGGACCCTGAAAATAACCAAAATAATCTTTTCTGTTTGTTTGTATTTTCAAAATAACCTTGACAATAAAGAAAAACACAAAGGCCTCTAACATTCTGTTTTCAAAACATATTGCAAAGCTACAATAATCAAAACAATATGAGCTTACCATCAAGATAGACATATACATCAATGAAACAGAATAGAGAAACCGGAAATAAACTCTTGCATGCATGATCCATTAGCATTAACAGGCATGCTCAGACTACACTATGGAGATAGTCTCTTCAATAAGCAGTGTTGAGAACAGTGGATATTCACATGCAAAAGAATGAACATGAACCCTTACCTTACACCATACACAAAAATTAATTCAAAATGGATGAAACACCTAAATTTAAGGCCCGAAACTATAAAACTCCTACAATAAAAATTAGGGGGGAAGATTCTTGACATTGGAATAAGCAAGGATTTCTTTGACACAACACCAAAAGCACAGATAACAAAAGCAAAAATAGGCGAATTGTATATGATATCAAATATAGAAATATCTACACAGCAAAAAATTTAAGAGTGAAAAAATCTGCTGAATATAAGAAAATATTTGCAAACCATACACTCAATGAGGTTACTATGCAGAATAAAGCATTCCTACAACTCAATAACAAAAAAATAACCCAACTTAAAAAGGGGCAAAAAACTTGAATAAACGTTTCTTCAAGGAACATATACAAATGACCCATAAGCATTTGAATAAATGCTCAACATTACTAATCAACAGGAACTGCAAAAGAAAACCACAATGTGGTATCAATCACCTTACACCTATTAGGATGATCAGTATCTAAAAAATAAATTAAAATAACAGGTATTGGCAAGGATATGGAGATTAGAACCCTATAGAGCACTGTTGAAGCTGCTATGGAAAAACATTATGAAGATTCCTCAAAAAATCATAAACAGTATTATTGTATGACCCAGCTATTCCACTTCTGGGTATATAGCTAAAAGAATTGAAACACTATCTTATGTTCACTGCAGCATTATTCACAGTAGCCAAGACATGGAAGCATCCTAAAGTCCAATGACAGATAAATAGATCAAGAAAAAGTGGTATCTACATACAATGGACTTTTATTCAGCCTCAAAAAAAGGGGAAATGCTGTCACATGCCAGAACATTGATGAACCTTGAGGACACTATGCTACATGAAATAACCCAATCACAAAAGGATAAATAAAACAACTTCATTTATAGAGGCATCTAAAGCAATCAAATTCACAGAAACAGAAAGAGAATGGTGGTTGCTAGGGCTGGGCAAAGAAGGAAACGAAAAGTTATTGTTCAACAGGTATAGAGTTCAGACACACAAGATGAAAAAGTTCCATATACCTATTGTACAACAATGTGCCTATATGTAATACTGTGATGTTCACTTTAAACTTGTTCAGAAGGTAAATATGTTTTTTTACCACAATAAAAATAAAGCATTGATACATGCTAAACAAAAGAACCAAACACAAAAGTATCACATATTGTATGATTACATTTATATGAAATATACAGAATAGGCAAAGCTATAGATGGGGGAGAAATGAAGAAGACTGATAAAGGGTACAAGGTTTCTTTTTCTGAGGTATTCAAATGTTCTAAAATTGATCATATAGGTGGTCACACTGGTCTACGAATATACTAAAAAACAAGTACAGTCCTGGCCAAGTGGCTCAGTTGGTTGGAGTATCATCCTGTGCACCAGGATGTTGCAGGTTCGATCCCTGGTCAGGGCATATACAGAAGACAACCTATCAATGTTTCTCTCTTCCATCATTGTTTGTCTCCCTCCCTTCCCCCTCTCTAAAATCAATAAGCGTGTTCTCAGGTGAGGATTAAAAAAATAAATAAAAAGGAAGCTTAACATTCAATAAAATCTATTTGATTTCAGTAAACTAACACCATATTTAATTCTTAGGTTCAGAGCCTCTCAATTACCTACAATACCACATGGAGTCCCAAAAAGTTCGTAGATTTTAAAGGAGTAGGGAACACAACAAAATGTTCCTGAAACTTACCAGAAGCAAAAGGAGGGGGGAAAATGCTTCTATAAAGCATCATTTCTGGAAGTATATATATGGAGAGCTGGTCCTCTAAACTCAGGCCTTCTACATAAAGCTCTTTCTTCAAGTAACGATCCTTCCATTCCAATTTACACTAGGCCCTTCCGTAAGAACTTCAGAGGGGATCACTGTCATCACTTCGTCTAATCCCTTTCTATGACAGTCAGGAATGCTTACCTGGTTCAGGAAGCTCAGGCTGGGGGATCAAACTGGGAATTCCTGGCTCCTTTTCCATCTCCTCAATGTTGGCACTGGATTTATCACAAACATTCAGCCGGGGCCCAACTGAATCTAAGTGGCCCGTGTGATTTGGATCTGTCAGCACATCCTCCAATACGTTGGTCGATGGAGGAGGTCTATGCTCTGGAAACTCATCCCCCTTCTTTACAGGGTTAGCAGGAAGCGAAACCCCAAAGGCACCCTCCGAGTTTTCTTTCTCCCTAAATCTGTTAATGCGCTTACGAGGTTTAGTGCGCCTTTGGTTTAAACGCTGCCACCGCTTTTTAGGTACCACTTGATTAACACCATTGGGTTCATCGTTCTCACTGTTCATTTCGGAGTCCAGCTCTGGACCTTTTCTGTTTTCAAAGGTGGGGCCTTTTTCAGGAATTTTATCAGGGTCAGACTGGTTGACTTTGCTATCAAAATGAACACTGGAAAAATGAGCACCGTCCTCACTTGTTAATCGGCCCATTAACTGAAGGGGTCCTTCTTTACCAGGGTCTTCGGGTCCACCTCTTAAGGAGCCATTCTCTGAACACCCACTCTCTCTGCTTCCTGGCAGTGCAGCTTCTGGAGTCACAGCTGGAAGCCGGTTCAGTTTTCTTTTGCGCTCTGTCTTTAAGGCTTTACGGATGACTGTGTTCTTCCCCATTTGGCCTGAACCGTCTCGCAATTTGGATGATTGCCTTGGTTGCCCACAGCTGCGTCTAGTAACACAATTTGAACGACTTGTGCCAGGAGCAGGGAGGTCTCTTCTGTCGGACACCAAGCCAGGCAGGGAGGCAGGCAATTCCCCAGTTAGTGCAGAGTCACCCCCACTAGGGCTAGGATGGACTGGATCCTGAGTGTTATCTCCGTTTTTTTCTGAACTGTGATTGGAGGCTCCTGAAACCAACACCTTAGAAGTCCCAAGAGGACTACTGGTAGAACAGTCCCCAAGACCAGGGCTCCGATAGGAAACCAAGTTTTGAGCAGTCATTAACCGTTGCTCTTTGGTCTTACTATCGTGCATATCTTTCAACATCATTAGCAACGTACTGAATTTGTAGTCTGGTTCAATAGGTATATGATTCTGACTAGGGGCAGAAGGAAAAAGTAATGGTTTTGATGGCTTTGATGTTCCAGAGTCACTGACATCTTCACTTAAGGATCTATAAGAAAGTTCCTTCAACTCTGACAGAACATGTTTCACCACTGCTGTTTCTATGTCATTTGAATCCCTGGTTTTCTCATGCATGTTGCTCAGTAGTTTTAGCCCGTCCCCCTTCCCACTTTTGGAAATGCTGGCCAAAGGAGAGCCTTTGGTATCAGAAGAACAGCATTTCAAACTGCAGTCCTCATTTGTAACTGGTTCTACTACAACTGGATTTTCTTTATGTTTGCACTTTATACTTCGAATCTTGGGCTGTTTGCTTTTTGAATGTAACAGAGCTTGATTTGTAGCCCCATCCTTTATTAGTGAATTTTCACTGGAAATGCTTGATGGGGTGTTTAATTTTGGAGAGAAACCATCGTTTCGAAAATCCGATTGGGGTTTGCGGACAAGAGTGGACAACTTAAAATCAGACAGATTAACCTGAGATGTCTCAGTTCCAGACTCTGCTGTCTTAGTACAATCTTTTAAGTGGTCTGTAAGTGAGTTAGTAATGAGGGACTTCTGCTTTGCTTTTACCTTAGTGTTTGTGGCAGCATACCTAGAATACTTTACCTTTTCATTTTTCTGCACGGACAACATGCTCCCTGTTCTATCGAAAGCATCTGTAATTTCGAGGACACTGTTATCGGACTCTGAACTGGGATCTATGGGATCCAGATCACTGCTTCCATCATCGGAAGTGGTGCAGATACTAATGGAATCACTTCGTTTTTCTTCATCACCTGCTCCAATATAGCACAGCTGTACTTTTGAACTGCGCACCAGACCTCGTTGAATTTTCTTCTTTTCCCCAGAACGTTTAGAAATCAAGGCACCCTCAGACAAGCCCAGTAAAGAGTCACAACTTGAAGTCTCAAATTCTTTCTTTGCAGTACTTTTTGCACAAGAAGAAAAGAGAAAACTTCCCGGGGCATTGCTGGCCCCTGTGAGGCTGTTAGCTATCCTGGAAAGTTCATTAGATGCCTGCTTATCAGATACATCCCCGGAAATAAAGTTCAGACCAAGGCTGTCGGGAATCTTTCCCCTCCGTTCTTCCTTACGTGCTTCAAACTGCATGTGACCCTTTTTCACACAAGTCCTTTTCGGATTATCAGTGGTCTTTCTGGCTCGAGACTTTGCACAAGGCTTTTCCTTCTCATCTGCAGAATGTTCAGAGTCAAAAGCCATAGATTTCAAGCAGCCATTAAGCAACAGGTCATGTTCTGATTCAGGATCATTTGTACAGTCCTCAAATGGCATATCCTCCTCACTGTCCAATTTGATCGAACCGGTGACACATTTTCGGTTCTTTGACCCTTTCGGAACATCATACTGTTCAGCAAGACCAACACTGGCTTCCCACTTACTCAAAATTTTCTGAGGAACCTTAAATTTAAAGGAGAAAAATGTTATCACTTATCAAAGAAATGGGAGGGGCAACAGGGAGATGATCAGTGAACACCTCACAATCGAGCTTTACGAAGTCTCACTGCACTTCTTCCAGGCCCTTTTATGGGATCACCCAGAGCTTAGCTGATGGGGATTTCTCCACACTACATACTACAAAGATCTATCATTAGAGAAAGGACTGATCTCATAAACTCTCCATCTTCCCTGCCTTTGTAAGGACAAAAGAGTGGACCATAACTTAGACTACAACATTACATTACTAATCAATATCACATTACTAAATCAAGAAATAACCAGACCCTTCCTCCTTATCCCTCCATATCTTAAATAAGAATTTATCTTCTTCCTGACTTACAGAACCTAAGCACTTGCTCAGCTGCATAGTAAAGAAAATAAAGTAAGATAAATATGAAAAAAAATGAGAACAGGGAAAATAAGTGGGCCAGACCTGCCACAGGAGATCTGAAATTTGAACCTCTGGTTATCAGTAGGCCCTTTGCTAATCAAGATACTTCTACACATGTTGCACACAATCTGAATTATAACAAGCAGTCTCCTGAGCTTAATCTTTTAGCCCAGAGACACTAAAACACTCTGGATATAACAAATTACATAATCTCTTTTCTTGATTCCTCACAGCATGAGGTCATTTGAGGCTCTGTGAAATATACCCAACTTTCCATATTTTCATTTACCTCCTTGGCTTAATATAATAGGTATTAGTGAAGGTTCTAACCTTCACTTAGTGTTCACAAATTAATCCTCAAGAAAGGGATGTTCTACTGAGCATATAAAACTTCAGGTCCCGCCCTGGTTGGTGTAGCTCAATGGATTGAGCGCAGGCTGCAAACCAAAGGGTCGCCAGTTTGATCAATTCCCAGTCAGGGCACATGCCTTGGGTTGTGGGCCAGGTCCCCAGTGGGGGCCACGTGAGAGGCAACCACACATTGATATTTCTCTCTCTCTTTTCCTCTCTTCCCCCTCTCTAAAAAATAAATAAATAAATAAAATCTTTAAAAACAACAACAACAAAACCTTCAGGTCCCTAGAAGGGTAGCCTCCTCTTACAAAGGCAGTACACATCATCTGGTTTACTTTACAGACAAACAACACATGCGTTAATTCTCAAGACTGTGACCAGAGTAAATCAATTTTCCAGAACCTTAAAGCTCTAATGAAGTCCTCAGAAGAGGGAGTTGTTTAATCTACATGCACAGCTAAAGGTCTGACAGAAAAACTCTGATACCTCCCCACCACCTCATGAAGTACTAGAAAGGACTCAGTTCTTAGCCTCCTTTATCCTGACAGCAGCACGTGCTAGTTGTTTTAGAGCATCAACCTGACAACATATTAAACATTTATAATTACTTCTAATCCACAATGGTTGTACAAAAACTTAAGATTAAAAGTAGTTTTTAAGTTGAAGACACTAGTTAGTCCTCAAAGAACTGAAATTAAAATAGCAGAAACTTGCATACTGACTCTAAATTATCCTAATTATGATTTTTATAAAGTAGTCTAAAAGTATTGATACACAGAAGTATGAAACATCAATCTAAGAGGAATTATTTCCCCTTGTAGAACTGACCACAAAGAATTTTACTCAGTCAACTTTAGCAAAACATCGCGTTCTTTATTAAAATATAACCAACCAGGTATGAAACTACAAACTTAAGCAGTAACAACTGCATACAAAACCCAAAACAAAAATGTTTAAAGCTTTACCTTTCTCATTTTTAAAAGAAATCATTAATCCAGGGAATAAGTAGAATATTTCATTTTGATGATCAGTTTCTTTTTACATAAGATATAACCACAGAAGATTACATTTGCCATTTTGTATTGTCTAAGTGACATGGCAAAAATTAGCTGGAATCATTTCTCAAAATATTGAGTACAAATATCTGGAAGGCCAGCCCCATCTCATCCATGCAAAAAACCTTGCATTCTACCTGTTTTCTCACAAATATGCTCCTACCAAAGGAAACAGCTTATATTTCAAAAATATACTTCTTCCTTGCCTCCTCCCCGCCCACCCCCGAAAAGATAATAAGAGGCTTTTTTTTTTTTACCTTATGCCTGTATCCTTTTTCTTTCTGCTTTCCTCTTCTCCTAAGGACAGGTAGCTCTTCAAATTGATGTCTCCCTTCAAACATGACAATTGCTTTTCCAGCCACCCAGGCTCTCTCAGAAGGGTCTCCAAAAGCTTCCACATAGTACTGTCGATAGGGCCTCCGATTGGAAACTAGATAAGGATAAGAACCAGTGTCATTACTTTAAAGAGATGACTGCTCAACATCAATATAAAATTTAAAACAGTATTGCCAAAGAAGCCTCTGTCCCCTGCCCCACCTGGAAAAAAATCAACAGGCTAAATACCCAACAGAACAAGAAACTCTGACATAAGGTCAATAGAAGGAAAATTTTAAATGTTCAATTAATGTGTCAAGAAAATGCTTAAGTGTTTACAAAACCACTCACTGGCTTAGTCTGCTGATAAGCTATAAATTCCAAACCACTTAGAGACCGATTAGCTAATCGCAGCACAAATTAATGTAGCAACAAACTAAAAGCTCCTTTTACCATCAGTCTATAAAGTCCCTCATTACTGGAAAACACAAAGTACATATAACAAGCTACAGGACCACAAATATAATAATCAACAAGAACTAACCACAATACAAACTCTAAAACCACTATGCTAAAATATGAGGAGGAAGAAATGCTTGGACACCATGCCATGTGTAATATGCTAACACGTACGGATGTCTACTGTGGGCCAGGCACTCATTACACGAGGCGCACTGGTGGGTTAAGACAGAAGTAGTATGATCTCCAGTTTATAGACACAGTAAGTCCAGTGACCAGAGGGGGTGGGCAAATTCATAGTAAAATGTTGGTTTTGCAGAGCAAATGTCACTTGATATTTCAAAATACAGAAATGCAAATAAAAATACAAATCTCATCCAGAAAAGATTATAATCCAATATACCTAATATATGTATGTCCCATACTTAGCATTTTTCGCACCAGTTAAAAATATCACAAAAGAAATATAATCAGGGCTACAAAGAGTTTAATGATTTGGCTCTTTCTGGGAAGAAAATCATGTTAAGTTCAACTGAACTCACACCTAATTCCCTTACAACAATCATATTCTGTTCCAAAACACAAAAAGAATCTAAACACTTTTTTGGAAAAACAGGAAAAGACTACTTCCTTGACAGTGAAAAAAAGAAAAGAAGAAAAGAAAAAGAAGGGATGGAGAGATTTATAAAATGAACTTTAGAACAAGTACAAAGAGGTGTGAACTTTCAAAAACTCTTGTTTTTGAGGTAACTATAAAAGTAGCCAAAATGTCAAGTAAATTTATGGAAGCTTCTTCATAAATGCTAATTTCAAAACTATAAAACCACACTGGCTGGTGTGGCTCAGTGGACTGAGTGAAGGCCTGTGAACCAAACCCACTGGTCTGATTCCCAATCAGAGCACATGCCTGGGTTGTGGAGCAGGTACCCGGTATGGGGGTGTGTGAGAAGTAGCTACATAATGATGTTTCTCTCCCTTTCTCCCCCACTTCCCCTCTGTCTAAAAATAAATAAATGAAATCTTAAAAAAACAAAACTATAAAACCAAGGAATGAAAAGTACCTATGAGCAGCTCTCATAAATTTAAGTTGAAATGGTGGTTTTTCCATATAAATATGCTTAATGATAAAATTACAACCTAGTTTTCTGTTCAGACTATTTAAAAGCAAGTTGTGAAAAAACTTAACTCTTAAACTTTACCTACTAAATTAAATCCGCCAACAGAAACCATTGGTAAGATAGGTTATGTGCCTATATAGAGGTTCCCAAAATTCACTTGAGAAGGAAACCATCCTCCCATGAAGAAGTAAATGCAACAAAGAATGAACGTGTATGATGTGCCAGCAGTACAGGGAGGACAGAAAAGATCTCACTGACAAGTAGGTAAAAGGTACAGAAACAGATTATGGCGAAAGCATGATAATTCCAATAACGAACATTCATTCACTTTAAAAAAATATCAGCCCTCACTGGTATGGCTCAGGGGGCTGGGCTTCATGCTGCAAAACAAAAGGTCTTCCGTTCTGATCCCCCTCAAGCACATGCCTGGACTGCAGACCAGATCCCTAGTTGGGGGCATGGCAGAGGCAACTTGTCCATGTTTCTCTTACAAGCTGATGTTTCTCTCTCTCTCCCCACCACCCCTCCCTTCCCCTCTCTCTACGACTACATAAATAAAATCTTTGTTTAAAAAAGAAAGAAATAGCCCTGGCTGGTGTGCCTCAGTGGATTGAGGGCTGGCCTGCCAACCATGGGGTTGCCAGTTCAATTCCCAGTCTAGGGAACATCCCTGGGTTGCAGGCCAGGTCCCCAGTAGGGGGTGAATGAGAGGCAACCACACATTGATGATTCTATTCCTCTCTTTTTCCTCCCTCTCCCTCTTTAAAAGTAAATAAATAAATAATTTTTTAAAAAGGAAAGAAAACAAGTGGATCCTTAAGAACACCTTCACAAGCTGAAGGCAGACAAGGCTCACAGAAATTTCTGGCTGACTAGACTGAGACCTGCAGGTCTAAGGCCAAGGAGGCATGCAAGCATGGTGAAGAGAGACTCCAGGCCAAGAAAGAAGACCATCAAGACTTTGCCCAAGGAGGACGAGATCAAGAAATAAAGCCTCCCCTCTCTTACTGTACATAGTGGCCTTCGCAGTAATATTACATGCATCATTCAAAATAGCCCTTATCTACCTTAATTAAAAAAATATATCCTTAAAAAAATAAAAGAATAACACTGAAAAGGGGGGGAATATTAACTAGAGGACAAATGGGACACCTAAGCAGAATTTTTTTAAGGTAAACTGCTTATTAAGAAGAGAATTCCAGTATGAGGGCCCAGAACCCTCAAAAGCATGTATGAATGAAAAAAAGAAAGAAAAAACCCCCAGCTGGAACTAAAAGTACTTCAAAACAGCCCTAGCCAGTGTGGCTCATTTGATTAGAGTAATGTACCATAGACTGAAAGGCCACAGGTTCAGTTCCCACTCAGTTGTATCAGACAGGAACCAATTGATGTTTTCTCTCTCTCCCTTCCTCCCTCTCTAAAAAGCAAAAGAACTGTCCTTGGATGAGGACCTAAACAACAACAACAAAAACATATTTTGGAACACTGAATCATACAGTGAGAAGAAAGGGAAACCAAGTAGGCAGTGTCCAGGCCTCAAACAGCTTGGACACCATGTTAACCTTGATCATTGTAATGTTGGCAATGAGGAACCTCATTTAAACTGTGTAACCACAGGATCAGTTTTGCATCTTAGGGAGATAAACCTTCTTAATCTCTAAATAAAAAATGTAAGAGGAAACAGAGAACACTCAGTATACCAGGTATTACCAAAATAGTGTACACACACAACAGATTACTAGAACCTAACCTCTAAACTAAAGCAGTAAGCAAGGGGAATTAACAAATTTTGAATTAAAAAAAAAAGACAATTGGCAATGACCAGGGTGGCTCAGTTGGTTAAGGGTCGTCCTGCACTTATAATCCAATATACTTAATATATGTATCCAGTTCAATTCCGGGTCAGGGCGTATGCCTGGGCTGTGGGTTCAGTCCCTGGCAGAGGTGCAAATGGAAGACAACCAATCAATGTTTCTCTACCTTTCTTTCTCCTTCCCCTCCCCTCTCTCTAAAATCAAAAATAAAATAATTTTTTAAAGGCAAATCAAAAGGACTTGACATACAATAAGAAGTCAGAACAGATATTTCAATACCAAAGTTCATAGCAGCATTATTCACCATAGCCAAAAGATTAAAACAATTCAACTGTCCACTGAAAGATGAATGGATGAACAAAATGTAATATACGTAAGTCCTCCTTTATCCTCAGGTATATGTTCAAAGACCCTCTGTGGAAGCGTGAACAACACGGAACTCTATATATACTATGTTGTTTCCTATAAATACATACTTATGATAAAGTTAAAATTATAAATTAGATACAATGATTAGCAACAGTAACTAATAATATAATATAATTGTATTGTACTATCTTAAAAATTAGCTGAATGTGGTCTCTCTCTCAAAATATTTTATTGAACTATACTCATCCTTCTTCTTGTGATGACCAAATGCCCACCGTGCTAAGATAAACTAGGGAGAACAGCGTAGGCACTATGACATGGCATTAGGCTATTACTGACCTTCTCCTTCAGTGGTCCTCCATCGCTGACCCATGATGAAGTCAAGAGATGGATGTCAGCAGGGAGGAGACGGGAGGAGACGAGCAGAGCACGCAAGGCACACAGGGCAGTTAGCCAACTGTGGACACATATTCGCGTGCAGATAAACTAGGCAAGAGCGGGCAGT
>PVKM010007233.1:15975-42078 GCA_004027735.1 Carollia perspicillata | reverse complement strand
AGTAAGACAAAGAGCCTCGGGGAAAGAGAAGGACTGGGGTGTTGGCACCAGGAGTCAAAGCTGAATTTGAGGGGGAGAAACTGCCAGCTGTATGCTCCTTCAAGTGGACCTGCCAGGTCTGACCAAATATCAAGACCCTGCTGTGCAAATATGGGCATGGACCTCAGAAAATGGACAGAAGAGAATGAGTAGAGGAGAAGGGAGCAAAAGTGTTATTTATTGAGCACTTACTATGGCCAAATGTTCCCATTTCTATCTTATCTAATTCTCAAAACAGTGTTGTAACATAGTAGCGGTGGTGGTGGTGGAAATAGTGGCAGCAGTAATGGTACTAGCAGTAGTGGTGCCGGTACTACTACTAGTAGTAGTCATATCTGTAGTAACAGAAACAGTAGCTCTTGCACTTCCATAGTAGTAGTTATGGTACCTTAAGCACTTCCTGTGTTCCCAGCACTGTGCGATTTGCCTTAATGTGTATTAACTTGTTGAATCTTCATAAGGACCTCATGAGAGATTTATCTGAACTTTTTAAAAATAAAGACTTTATTCATTCATTTTTTTAGAGAGCAAAGAAGAGAGGGAGAGAGAGGGAGAGAAACATAGATGTGCAAGAGAATCATCTATGGGCTGCTTTTCATACACATCCCGATCGGGGATTCAACCTGCAACCCAGAAATGTACCCAGTCCAGGAATCGTACTGGTGACCTTTCACTTTGTGGGACAATGCCCACCCAACTGAGCCACAATGGTCAGTGTTCTCTGAGGTTTTAAAATGAACCCAGAGCAACCAACCAACCTGAGTGTACTCAACTTTCCTGTGACAGCTCCAACGTTCCAGCACCTGAGAGAGGAGGAAACTGAGGCACTCAGAGGGTCACACACTTGTCTAGTGACACATGGTAGAACCAGAATTTGAATCTAGGAAGTCTGACTGCAGAGTCCCCCTACCACTCTGTTTACTGCTTCTCAGAGACAGTACAATGGCACCTGCTAGTGTAAACAGCACCAGCCCATGTAGGCCACGCGGTCTGTCGCAACTGCTCCATTCCTACTTTACTCTGCCTCATGTACTGAAAGGAGACATGGTGACTGAACCAGACAGTGCACAGACAGTAAGACAAAGAACCTCAGGGAAATGGACAGACAATTTGTCATGAAGAACAGGTGAGGCTCTGTCTAATTAAACTTGATATAAGAAAGCACATGGCCAATGGATAGGGTTGCTAGATAAAATATTTAATTTGCTAAATCTGGCAACCTTATGTAAGCCAGATTTAACCATGGGCTATAGTTTGACAACTAATCTAGTGATTGCCCAATTTTTACACTTTACAAGCCTTCCCTTAATTCCCAGAAAACATCACTGAAGAAGAAATTATGATTCTCACTTGACAGGTAAGAAAACTGAGGCTCAGAGGGACTAAGTGACTTGCTTAATGTTATATAGGTGGCAGGTGTGGAGCTGAGTTTGGAATCCAGATCTATTTGACTCCTTAGACTCCTTGTGCCCAAAAAACTTGAGGCTCTGGGAACAAAGAGCCAATGCTACCAGGAATCTCATGAAATTTAGGCAAAAAAGAGATTCCTTGCTTCCTTTCCTTCTCCATCCCTGAAACCAGGCTGCTCTGTTCCTTGTATCTGATTTGGCTTGGATTAATGGGAGAAGAGAGGCAGAGAATGAGCAGCATGGCAGGGAGCCTTGTCAGGCCACTGTGCTCCCTGATGATAGCTCTGAGTGCTGGGCCTACTTGTGGCTTCCTTTTTAGAGCAAGTAGCACTAAATACTTATTCATCATCTAAGCTGACATCTCTGGCTTCAATCAAGCTAATACAACAGAAGAATGGCAATGGGGACCATGAACTCTGTTTTTGAGTCTAGGTCAGTAGTTCTCAATTGGGAGAGGCTGTAATTTTGTCCCTAGGTGACAATGGGCAATGTACAGAGTCATTTCTGGTTGTCACAACTTCGGGTGAGGTACTGCTGGCATGTGGTAGTTAGAAAGCAAAGATGCTGCTCACCTTCTTATAACATACAGGTCAGCCTCCACAGCCAAAGGATTAGCTAAGCAAAAGTACCATTAGAGCTGACGTTGAGAAACAGTGTCACTGCTGCTGATGGAAATGGGTCTGTTTGGACCTACTAGCTCCTCTTCTTTGGTCCCAGCCTCCTTGCTATAACACTGCTTTCCCCATTTTATTGCAGGTAAGAGATAAAGAGTTGACCACTGAAGGTTCTTCAAGGTGAGGACCTCTGGCTGTTCCCTCTCTTTCCCTGTGCTCTACAAGCATACCTTCAAAACCTCAACCCTTTTTGCCAGACCTGCTGTATCAATCAATGCCTAACAAGAAAGACAGAACACCTTCAACTATTTGTGACAGTTGAATTGAATATGGGGAATTGGAGGCAGGGAGAAGACATGGCAATAGGCCACTGCTATCTGTATGAAGACGAAGGGAGGAAGTGGGGATTCAGGATTTCCAGGGTGAGGGTAATCTACAAAATGGGCACCATGTTTGGCCTGTCCATCGAGAACTGGGGCATGGAGGTGATGCTGTTGCTGAAATGGAAGAAATGGAGAGGAAGAGATACTCCCAGCCTCTCTAACTGGGCAAAATAGCTCAGCTATAAGTAAATGACTCAGAAACCTGGGAAATGCTGCTCCCAGAGGTAGCTCCTTTGATATACAGAGCAGAATAGGGGAAGGGTGGGAAATAGGCCTGAGAATAACAGGCCCAGTACTGGCCTACCTACTTCTCTTGCTAGAAGGAAAAAGTGGAGGAATTCTGGTTGTACAACGGAATCTTGGACTGGTTTCAAACTTTTCTGAGAGAAAGGGCTTGAATTGAGAACTGAAGTTATCTAAGAGTTCTTTAAGGCATTTCAGGGAGGACCCAGTATATGAATCTTTTGTATGTCTATATTCAGGAATATCTTGGAAGGTATTACAGATGCTTGGGTGAGCTTGCACTGGAGAGTTGTTTCTCAAAATAGCAAAGCCATCTTGATAAAAATCCCCTGGGGGGCTGTTAATTTGCCAATTCCAGGGTCCCAACCAGAGATCTTGAGTCAGAATCTCCAAGAGATGAAGGGGAGGAGACCAGAAATCACAGCATTTTCAACAGAATTCCCCCGTAGTCTTTCTCCACTCTGTGTTTAGAGAATCATGCTAAAAGTTCAAGTTAACACTAATGTTGGGGACCTCTCTTTTCCCAATTCCCCACTTTGTTGATAAGCTATAGATGTAACTCAATTATTGCCATTCTGTTTTGCAACAGTTTTCTTGGAGTTTGGGGGTGTTTCCCATGGGTGTGTTATATTAATGAACTAGATCGTTTTAAAGACATAAAAAATTGGTCAGATGTTGTATTTATTTATTAGCTTGAATGAATTGTAATAGTGTATGTAGGGGCATAGGGGGGTGGGATAATGGCCCAACATCCCAAGAGAAGATTGATTTGTGATCAAAGAACAGTTTTGATTACAAATCAACCTTCTGGAAACATTATTAGGTATTCCTGACCCTGAGGTCTATTTCTTCCATGGGCTAATTTCTTCTCTGAGTTCTCTCTAATGATAATAAAAACTAGTTCATTCTTCCTGAAAACCTACTAAGTGTTAAATACTTTGGATATATGTTCTTTCAATTTAAGAAATTGAAAGACAACAGCTCTGCCATGTAGGAATCATATTTCCTCATTGCTATTAATAGATAAGGAAACAAAGACACACTGAGGTAAAATAATTTGCCTGAAATCATGGAGCTAGAAAAGCAGTGGAAACAATATGCAGCATACTTTCAAATATGGCTCAACAGAATAAGCCTTATTTTGTTACTCTTTCAGGATGATTATGAATCAAATTTATATTTAAATACTAAACTGGGTTCCATTTCTGGGCTAATAGTGTGAAGACCTTCCTTTGAGAAACTAAGACAAGATAATAAGAAGCTAGGAAAATTCCTTGGCAAGTGGAATAGGGAAACTGAGGCAGATATCTGAACACAATGGCGGAGCGATCTAGAGTCCGGTGCTGATGGTCACCAGGGTGGGAAGACAAGAAGACTCTGAATGCCTGGCAGGGGACAGAGCTGGGAAAACAAGGACCTTGATCCCAGGATAACCTCTGCTCCCTGGAGATAACATCTAGGCCTCATTTGTGTTTCAGCTCCAGGCCCAGACAAGCAGCAAAACCAGGTGGGCACCACCAGAACCAATTGCAATGACTAAAGACTCCTTAGCCTGTCACTGACCAATCAGTGGAAAACTTGACCCTGAGAGGGCAGACCCTGAGAACTGATGAATATTCTACTGAATCCTCCCCTGAGAGTTCCCCTAAGGTTCCTCTACAAGAAAAAGATAAAAGTCTTGAGACAAAGGACCCTGTATGAGCTCTTTCCCTCTGGGGAGTAGCAGTGCCATTTCCTTTTCTTCTCCCCCACTTCTTTCTTCATAGGCATGAGTCTCCTAAACACTAAGACAATGGGCAGCTGGCAGCTTGTCCCTGGCCTTGTCCCCAAGGCTCCCTCTTCTCTGACTTTGCCGTTGGCTAAGACAGCCCAGCCTACACTCTCCTGCTGCTTCTTCTATACTAAGCCCTTCCTTGTTTAATTGTCCCCAGCTTTAATAAATGTATCCTCACAGTCACCTGGACTTCTGTTGTGAAATCTTCCCTGCACAAAGTAAAGAACCCACACACTACAGCTGTCCCTAAGCAGACTCACTCAGAGCCAGACCTCTATGTGGTAATAAAACTAGTGAAAACTATATAAAAAATTGACACCCCTGGAAATGATCATAAGGGCACATATCAGATAAAGGAGCATTACTTGAAGACAATCTGCTAATATTCAGTAAGAAGAGTGAGAGTCTGAAATTTGAACCAAGACCCACTCTCAGCTCAGCAATATGGAAACTCCATTTTAGATTGTTACAGCCAAGAACATAGGAATCTTCTCCCTCTAGCTCCCAGTCAGGATGTCAACATTTCCAATCCTGCTACCTGTTCTGAAAGGAACTTCTGGGCAAATGAGGCTGAGAGAAAGAGGCTTTCTTCTATCCAGGCACCACTCATGGAATGGAAGCTCTCTCTACCTTGGACACAGCACCACAGAGAAACTGAGGCCCAAATATCCCTTCATCTCGCTCATGGGTTGGGGGGTTCCATGCTGAGGGTGACAAGCCAAGTGAGTTAGGACTGCTGCTCCACCAAACGCTAGCTCAGATAGAAGCACACCATTGTTCCCATCTCCACCACCAGAGCCTTGGTGTAGAGATTTTGTCTGGGCTATAGAACAGAGGGTTCTAAATATACCGCCAAAGTAAATGACTATTTGAAACAGAGTGATATGGAGAGATCTGATCAGATTACTGGGGAGGAGTAGGAAGAAGCCATAGGAGAAGGCTGTCCAAGGCAATGGTAAACAGTCTAGGATGGGATTGGCTGAGAAGCTGAATGCCTCTAGAGCACATATAATTATGGGCCAGAAGATTTAAAATAAAAGAAGGGCTCTCTGGTTCTCTGGCTCTCTCTTTCTTGAAGATGTTAGGATGATCATGCTACAGTTGCTTGTGTTTCCCAAAGGACAGTATTGTGGATGGGAAGAAACTCTAGGCTTAGCCTAGGATCAGGCTGGTCTGGTAGAGGATGGCAGGATTATTCTTCTTTGGGTGCTCCAGAGGGGAAGAGCTCTGAGGTAGAAGCCTACTATTCTTCCAACATTGTGTAGCTTTGTATCTTATGTTGTTTTAGTTTGTAAACTAACCCTATAAAAATAATTAAAACTAACAAGGTGAATGAGAGGAGAGTGTAGATGTTAAAGAGTTTAACCCTAACTGATAGGTTTAAGTGACTAATACATGTAGAAAGCTGTTATTCCAAAATTGTGTAACTTTATTTTTGTTATTATGTCATTAGTACATTAGTTTTTTCTCACAAAGATAAATGCTACAGTGGGATCCTCAATGTCCCAGTCAGCATCCAGGAGGTGTCAAACAGTTCAATCCCTTTCTTCTCTAACACATGGTAAAATGCTTTGAGAAGTGAATATGACATTTTTTATTTAATTTTTGTTATTTTAAACATTTTTATTGTTATTCAAGTACAGTTTTCTGCCTTTTCCCCACCCCATGCCTCCCTGCCACCCCACCCCACTCCAACTCCCTCCCCTGCTTCTACCCCCGCTTATTATTATCCATGTGTCCTCTATAATTGTTCCTGCAAACCCTTCATCCTTTTACCCTATAATCCCTTCCCTTCTCCTCTCTGTTCCCTGTCAGCCTCTTCTCAGTTTCAGTGTCTTTGGTTAGATTTTGTTTGCTTGTTTGTTTTGTTGATTAGATTCCACATAAGATGAGGTCATATGGTATGTGTCTTTCACCGCCTGGCTTATGTCACTTAGCATAATGCTCTCCAGTTCCATCCATGCTCCCAAAGGGTAGGAGCTCCTTCTTTCTCTCTTCTGCATAGTATTCCATTGTATAAATGTACCACAGTTTTTATATCCACTTATTTACTGGTGGGCACTTAGGTTGCTTCTAGCACTTGGCTATTGTAAATTGTTCCACCATGAACAATGGAGTGCATAGCTTCCTTTGGATTAGTGTTTCAGGGTTTAGGATATAATCCTAGCTGTGGAATTGTTGGGTCAAAAGGCAGTTCCATTTGTAGTTTTCTGAGGAAATTCTATACTGTTTTCCATAGTGGTTGCACCAGTCTGAAATCCTATCAACGGTGCACTAGGGTTCCCTTTTCTCCACATCCTCTCCAACACTTGTTGTTTGTTGCTTTGTTTATAATGGCTATTCTGACCAGTGTGAAATGGTATCTCATTGTTTGAATTTGCATCTCTCTGAAGACTAGCTATACTGAGCATCTTTTCATATGTCTCTAGACCCTCTGTATGTCCTCCTTGGAGAAGTGTCTGTTCAAGTCCTTTGACCATTTTTTAATTGGATTGCTTGTCTTCTTAGAGTGGATTTGTGTGATTTCTTTATATATTTTGGAGATCAAACCCTTGTCCAAGGTATCATTGGCAAATATGTGTTCCCATATAGTTGGTTCTCTTTTCATTTTAATGCTGTTGTCTTTAGCCATGCAGAAGCTTTTTATTTTGATGAGATCCCATTTGTTTATTCTTTCCTTTATGTCCCTTCCTCTAGGGGACATATCAGTGAAAATATTGCTGTATGGAATATGTGAGATTTTCCTGCCTATGTTCTCCTCAAGGACTTTTATGGGGTTACAACTTATATTTAAGTCTTTGATCCACCTTGAATTTATTTTTGTGAGTTTCATTTCTTTGCATGTAGCAGTCCAGCTCTCTCAACACCATTTGTTGAAGAGGCTATTTTTACTCCATTTTATGCTGCTGCCCACTTAATCAAAAATTAATCAAACATAGAGACTTGAGTTTATTTCTGTGCTCTACATTCTGTTCCATTGGAACATGTGTCTGTTCTTGTGCCAGTACCAGGCTGTTTTGATTACACTGGCCTTGTAATACAGTTTGATATCAGGTATTGTGATCCCTCCTACTTTGTTCTTCTTTCTCAAAATTGCTTCAGCTATTCAGGGTCATTTATGATTCCACATAAATTTTTGAAGTGTTTGTTCTATATCTATGAAATATGACATTGGTACTTTAATAGGTACTTCATTGAATCTATAAATTGCTTTGTGTAGTATGGACATTTTGATGATGTTAATTCTTCTGATCCATAAACATGGTATATGTTTCCATTTGTTTGTATCTTCCTTAATTTCTTTCTTCAGTGTTGTATAGTTTTCTGAGTATATTTCTTTTACCTCTTTGGTTAGGTTTATTCCTAGGTATTTTATTTTTTGTGTTGCTATATCAAATGGGATTTTTCCCCTGATTTCTGTTTCTGATATTTCATTGTTAGTATATAAAAATGCCTTTAATTTCTAGATATTGACTTTATAGCCTGCTGTTTTGACAAATTTATTTAGTAGGTCAAGTAATTTTTTGGTGGAGTCTATAGGATTTTCTATGTATACTATCATGTTATCTGCAAACAATGACACTGTTGTTTCCTCTTTTCTAATTTGGATGCCTTTTATTTCCTTTTCTTGTCTGATTGCTGTGGCTAGGACTTCCAATACTGTGTTGAACGGAACTAGTGAAAGTGGAAAACCTTGTCTTGATCTTAGTGGGAAAAATTTTAGTTTTTGCCCATTGAGTATGATGTTGGCTATAGGTGTCTCATATATGGCCTTTATTATGTTGAGGAATACTCCCTCTGTTCCCACTTTGCTGAGTGTTTTTATCATAAATAGGTGCTGTACCTTATCAAATGCTTTCTCTGAATCTATTAATATGATCATGTGATTTTTCTCTTTCCTTTTGTTTATGTGATGTGTTACATTTATTGATTTGGAAACATTGTACCATCCTTGCATCCCTGGGATGAATCGCACTTGGTCATGGTGTATGATATTTTTAATGATTGATGGATAAGGTTTGCCAATATTTTGTTGAGGATTTTAGCACCTGTGTTCATCAGCGATATTGGCCTGAAATTTTCTTTCTTTGTTGTGTCTTTATTTGGTTTTGAGATTAGGATGATGGTGGCTTCATGAAAAGAGTTTGGGAGTCTTCCATCTTCTTGGATATTTTGCATTAGTCTGTGAAGGATAGGGGTTAGCTCTTCCTTAAATGCTTTGTAGAATTCTCCTGTGATACCATATAGTCCAGGGATTTTGTGTGTTGTGGTTTTTTTATTACTGCTTCAATTGCATCTGCTGCTATTGGTCTGTTCAGGCTTTCTGCTTCTTCTTTATTTAGTTTTGGAAGATTATATTTTTGTAGAAACTTGTACATTTCACCTAGGTTCTCAAATTTCTTGGCATATAGCTCTTCATTGTAATTTCTTATGATCCTTTGTATTTCTGTTGTATCAATTGTAATCTCTCCCTTTTATTTCTGTATGTGTTTATTTTGGTCCTCTCTCTTTTTTCTTGATGAGTCTGCTTAAAGGCTTGTCAATTTTATCTTTTCAAAGAACCAGCCCCTGGATTTATTAATCCTTAGAATTATGCTTTTAGTCTCTTGTTGGGAACCACCCTGCCTGGTTTCAGAAACGTAACCCCTCATGGCTAAGGCTGGGTAAAAGACCTTGGGAACATAAGCCATTAAGAAGACAAAGCTTATCTCCATGGTGGGGGTGCTGCCTCTGCCCGCTTTCACCTCTGCTTGGCCCCAGGAAGATGACTGGTTAGCCAATGACGGGTAAGATTCCTCAAAGGATGGACAACCTAAGACAGGAATGGTTATGAAAGGGCCCTCAGGGAAGGACTTAGGGTCTATAGAATAAGGGGGTGATGGGTCTTCATCGCTGGGCTTTGACATAGCCTGAGTCCTCATTCTGTCTGCAAGAAGTCTACTAATCTCTTGGCTGTCTTACTTCCCCTGACTGACTTAAGCCTGAAACAATGCCGGAGGTGGGTGTGGCCCTGTGCAGGAAAGGGTTGGTTCCCTGGGGTGATCAGGCTTAAGAAAGAATGCATAAAATTCCATGAAACTAATACCCAAAATTTAAGTAGTAAGAGTCCAAGCATGAAATGAGTTTGTTCCCCAAAGTTTTATGGCCCCTCTCCTTTGAGAGATCCGCCACCTTTCCTCCCTAAGGAGATCATGTCTTAGTAGACTTATTCTCATCAATGGTGGATGGGGGAGGCTTGTAGGCAAAGCCCCCCCCCCCACGACAGTCTCTCTGTCATTTAATTCTGCTCTGATCTTGGTTATTTCCTTCCTTTTACTTTGGACTGCCTTCATTGTCATTCGAGTTCTTGTAGGTGTAGGGTTAGCTTGTTTATTTGAAATGTTTCTATCTTTTTTACATAGGCCTATATTGCTATGAGCTTCCCTCCTAGAACTGCCTTCGCTGTGTCACATAAGTTTTGGATAGTTGTCAGTTCTTTTTCATTTGTTTCCAGAAATGTTTTGATTTCTTCCCTAATCTCATTCTTGACCCATTTATTATTTAATAGCATGCTGTTCAATCTCCATGAGTTTAAGTGTTTTTGAGTTTTTTCCCTGAGGGTGGTCTTTAGTTTTAGTCCCTTGTGGTAGGAGAAAATTCTGGATATAATTTCAATTTTCTTGAATTTATAGAGGCTTGTTTTGTGTTATGTCATGTGGTCTATCTTTGAAAATGTTCCTTGTGCATTTGAAAAGAATGCGTATTTTGATTCTTTAGGATGAAAGGCTCTCTATATATCATTAAGTCATTTGATAAAGGACATTTTTCAATGCTACAATATCTTTGTTGATATTTCATTTGGAAGATCTATCCATTTTTCACCGTGGGGTGTTGAAATCCCCTACTATAATTGTGTTGCTGTCAATATGTTTATTGATGTCCTTCAAGATTTTCCTTAGGTATTTGGGTGTTTCTATGTTGGTGCATATGTGAATCTAATGTTTATGTTTTCTTGCTGGATTCTTCCCTTGAAGTGACCTTCTGAGTCTCTTTTTATGGCCTTTTTTTGTAAGTCTACTTTGTCTGATATGAGTATTGCTACGCCGGCTTTTTTTCCCTGTCCACTTGCTTGGACAATTTATTTCCAGCCCTTGACTTTCAGTCTGTGGAGGTCTTTTGTTCTGAGGTGGGTCTCTTGTAGGCAGCATATGTGTGGCTCATGCTTTCTTGTCAATTCAGCTATTCTATGTGTTTGGATTGGATATTCAATCCATTTACTTTTAGGGTTATTATTATAGGTACTTATTCATTGACATTTTTTCATACCTGTGTTCCTCTCACTTACTCTTTTCCTTCCTCTTCTTAAAGCAGTCTCTTTAGCATCTCTTGTGGAACTGGTTTGGTGGAGGTGTATTCTTTTAGACTTCTTTTGTCTTAGAAGCTCCTTCTTTGGCCTTCCATCTTAATTGAAAGTCTTGCTATGTAAAGTAGCCTTGGTTGCAGGCCTCTGGTTCTCATTACTTGGAATATTTCTTGCCACTCTCTCTTTGCTTGGAGTGTTTCCATTGAGAAGTCAGCTGCTAGCCTTATTGGGGCTCCCTTGTATGTAACTTCTGATTTCTCCCTTGCTGCCTTTGTGATTCTCTCTTTGTCTTGGAATTTTGCCATTTTAACTATGATGTATCTTGAAGTGGGCCTCTTTGGGTTCCTCTTGACTGGGAACCCCTGTACTTCCTGCATTTGTGTGACTTTTTTGTCCCATCTAATAAGGGAAGTTTTCCATCATTCCCTTTTCAAACAGGTTTTCTATCCCTTGCTCTCCTTCTCCTTCTGGTGTTTCTATTATACAGATGTTGTTACATTTCATGTTTTCCTGCAGTTCCCTTAATCCCTCATTCTTTATGAGTCTCTTTTCCTTTTCTTGCTCATTCTAGGTGTTTTTTTCTCTACCTTTTCCTCCAGCTCACTGATTTGATCCTCTGTTTCATCTAGCCTGATTTGATTCCTTATACTGTATTCTTCGATTCAGAAATTGTATTCTTCACTTCCTCTTTTTCCTTGTTGATAGTTTCTATTTCCTTTTTCATGTTGATATAGTTTGCAGTGAGTTCATTGTGGTTTCCCTGTAGTTTATGATAATTCTTTTTGAGCTTATTGAGCTTCCTGATAACTATTGAACTCAGTATCTGATAGGTGACTTACCTCTATTTCATTTAGCATTATTTCTGAGGCTTCCTCCTTTCCTTTCATTTGGAGATTGTTTCTTTGTTTTCCCATTGTGTGTGAGACTCTTCTTGTTAGCCTCTGCTTCTTAACTTGATCTGTTCTGACTCCCTGGGTTTATGATGTGAACTTCTATGGTAGAATACCTGTGAGATTCAGTGGTGCCACCTCCTTGATCTCCTGAGTTCACTGGTCTTGGGCTGTCATTTATGTTGGCTCTGTGTATGTCTTAGGGTTTTGATTGTTGTTGGGTCTTTCTTTGGTGGATCCTTCCCTCCAGCTGGTTAACTGAGGGTTACTCCATTCACCACATCTTGTATTCTGTTGTGCAGGTGTGGACAGGTTGTGTTGAAGCTGAGTGTTCTGTGTGTACAAGGTTTTGAGGCTTCTCTGTCACTCTCGTTCCATTGTTTGTTTTGGGTAATTTCTCCACTACTTAGTTGTATTTCCGGATTAGTCCTGGATTGAGGTTAGTGTGGCTAACATTCTGTCCTTCACTTTCTTCCATTGTTATCTGTTGGTGATTCCTTTGTTGGTGGGTTTCCTCTTCCAGCAGGTATACTGGTGTTCATAGCTTCTACCTACTTGTCTGATTTTTCAATGTCCTCTACACTTTTTCGTCCCTAATCTTCATATACGCTGGGATACTGTTGGCTTGTTCACTTTTCCTCAGAAGATCGGCTACTCATTTCACCCATGTGCAGGGGAAAGTGGACTCTGCTCCCACCTATTTTGCTTCCATCCTGTTTCATTGACACTGGGAGCTTGTGAAAGATGAGGACTCTCAGGACACACTCCAAGACTTCTTCAAAATTGTGTAACTTTTGAATAAAGACTCCTTTTCTTTATCACCAAATATTTGCCTTGGAATTTTGTCTAGAGGGTGGCAGGAGGCAGTAGGACTCCACTTGCTATTTGATAGTGAAAGTGTGGGGAAATTCAACTCAAAGAACCCTCTCACAAACAGTGCAGGTTGTTATGAAAGCCAATTTGGAGATTGATAGATTCATTGGAGGTATAGACAAACTGTAGGCCCACCAGTTCACTGGAGAAAAAAGAAAGATAACTGGGAGGAGCCCTCATGGGATCAGAAAAAAAATCTCATACATGGACCTCAATTACTATTTGTTCAGAGTAAATGGCTTAATTGTATTAATTTTTGAAACAATTTATGCCCCAGGGCATTTTGAAAATAATTGAGCAATCAGTCAGCAATTAGTAGTGCTTAATATCTGGGTATGGTCACAAAAAAAACAGATACTGAGAAAACCATTGTTATCCCAGGATGATTGTGAGCTCACTTCATGCTGTGACTCCAAGGAGAAACATCAGAGGTTTCACACTATAAGGTGAAATAGACTTAACTAAAATAATCTGGTCAGTCACTAAACAAGTAAACACGCAAATAACAGTAACAAATCCCAGAGGATGTTGTTACTGGACCAGTACCCAAAGTTGCTACAATATGATCTAAAAGACTCAGTTTCAAACAAATATTATAAGACATGCAGAGAAACAAGAAAATGTGGCTCATATACTGTGAGAATAAATGCAAATCAGAAAAGCCTATGAAAGTGGATCAGACTTAACAAAAATTTATGCATCTACTATAAATATGTTCAAGAAACTAAAGGAATTAAATGAGTAAAGATGGTATGATAACAATATCAGCAAATAGAAATAATCAGGTGGGCTGGGATGGGAGTAAAAGACAGAAAACTGTACTTGAATAACAATTAAAATTTTTGAAAAATTTAAAAAAATCAGTGAAGAGGTAGAAATTATTAAAGAATAAAATGGAAATTCTACATTGAAGTGTATAATAACTGAAACTAAAATTTTACAAGAGGGGCTCAACAGTAGATTTGAACTGACATATGAAAAAAATTAATGAACTCAAAGATAGTTAATAGAGATTATATGATCCAAATAAATAGAAAAAGAAGATTGAGAAGAAGATACAGATCCTCAAGAAATGTGGGACTCTATTAAAGCCCCAACACATGGGTAATGGTAGTACCAAAAAAAGAGAGAGAAAAGGCAGAAAAAATATTCAAAGAAATAATGGTACCCTGGTTGAGTAGCTCAGTTTGTTAGAGTGTCTTCCTGATATGTTAAGATTGGGGTCCAATTCCTAGTGAGAACACTTGCCTGAATGAACCAATGAATGCATAAATTAGTGAAACAACAAATCATTGTTTCTCTCTCTCTGAAATCAACAAATAAAAGTAATTAAAAAAATGGTTAAACTTTCCAAATGTGAAGAAAACTTTAATCTATACATTCAAGAAATGCAACAATAATGTAGTAGGATAAATTTAAAGAGATTTAAAGACACATTATAGTAAAAATTCTGAAAGCCAAAAACAAGGAGAGAATCTTGAAATCAGTGATAGACAAAGGACCTGTCACTTTCAAGGCAACCCAATAGAATTAATGGCTGATTTTTCATAAGAAACAATGGATGCCAGAGGCAGTGGGATAATGTATTCAAAGAAAATAAAACTGTGCTCAGAGAAAATAAAGCTGTTATCCAAGACTTTTTTATACAGGTGAGCTATCCTTTTTAAAATACATTTATTGATTTTAAAGAGGGGGCAGAGAGAGAGAGAGAGAGAGAGAGAGAGAGATTGAAGCATCAATGTGAGAAAGAAACATCAATTGATTGCCTCATATGTGCTCTGAGGACTGAATCCACAACCTAGGAATTGAACCCCCAACATTTTGGTATACAGGAAGATGGTCCAACCAACTGAGTCACACTGGTCAGGACTAGTAAAGCTATCTTTCAAAAATAAAGGCAAAATAAATATATTCTCAGATAAACAAAAATTGAGACAATTTATTGCTAGCAGATCCATTTTACAAATACTAAAGGAAGTTCTTCAGATGAAAGCAAGTAACTCAGGATAATTTGAATCCACATGAAAAAAATAAGACAAATTACCAGTAAATATAATTTATTAAAGAAGATAGTATAAATGCAAATTCTCTATTTATTTTTAAAACTGATTTAAAAAGTAATTGCATAAGACAATGTGTATGTAATGTATCCCTGGGCCTATAACATCTGGAAATGTGATATATTTACCAACAGTAGCACAAAAGAGGTAAGTTGGAACCAAGCTGTATCGGTCTAAGGAAATAACTCCAGATGATAACTCAAATTCCAGGAACAAATGATAACAAAGAAGGGTTATGTAACAAAAACTATAAATACAGGGTCTGGCAGAGGTAAGGCCTACTTGAGTATGGTTGGTAGGGTAATAATATGGGTGTAATCATTTATAGTTTTAATTTTAACATTTCACTTAAAATGTCATATGGTATGCTTGAGTGTGATATTATTATGTTACAAAATTAAATGCTTATGATTTTGTAATAAAAGATTTTTTTAAATAAAAAAGGGACATTATTTGTGTCAGACCTGTATATACTTATTCTTCCTCCTTCTCTTAGCTTTTTAAAAAGACATAAAATTATAAAAAGTAATTATAACAATGTCTTATTGGATATGTAACTTATGAATGTTATACATATGTTTGTGTATATATATACATATACATACATAAATATATATCATGTGTATGCATGTATGTGTGTGTATATGTGTGTGTGTGTGTATGATAACCCCCCAAAAGGAAAAGGGAATGGATATATGTATGAGTAACATTTCTATATCTTGTTGGATTTAAGTTAATATAAATCTGAATCTGATAAATTAAGATGCATGTAGTAAACTTGAGAGCAACCACTAAGGAAATAACTAATAAAATAATGAAAGTATCACTAAAAAATAAAATACTTCATATATTAAGAAATTTATTGAAAGAAATTGGCTTAGGCAATTGTGGTTTCAGGCTAGGATTGTGGTCCATCTGAAATTCATGAGGCAGGTGGTCAGGAAAGGCAGAAGCTGGCCATGTTGGCCATGGATAGAAGGTCAGGAAGGCAGAAGCCAGTGCTGTAACCCATAGGTGCAATTTCTTCTTCCTCAGGGAAAGCTCTGTTCTGCTCTTTAGGCTTTTCAACTGATTGGAGCAGACCCACCAGTTTATGGAGGATAGTTCCCTTTACTAAAACTCAAAGTGATTGTAGGTGCTAATCACATATACAAAATACCTTTGTAGCAACATCTAGATTAGCATTTAATCCAGTAAGTGAGGAGTATGCCTAGCCAAGATGACACACAAAACTAACTGTCACATTTCCCAAATAAACAATTTGTATCTAAATATTTGCTTTAGAGTCAGCTTTTGGAGGAACCCAGACTAAGACACTCCTGACATTACCTTCTTCCTCTATTTGGCACAGCCTGTCATTTCCCACCCGAAGGAGATAAAGCTCACTTTGAACACATGCAATTCCCATGATGGCCCATGCTTTCAAACCCCTGTGGCTTCTTGTGTTTTAGCATCCTGAATGTTATATGTGTGGAGATTGGGTCAGCTCTCTCATGGATGGTGTTTGCTATGCAAGGCCAAGTTTGACACATTAATTTGGCTGCCACAGCCTCCTGTATCCATAAGCCAGAGTTTCTTGTCATCACCTTCGTTAAGTGGTCCAGAATCCAAAAAAGGACCACATCCCTTGAGTAGTATTATGGCTGTCTTTCGAAGGTATTCATAGGAAGTTCCTGATTTACAATTTTCCCCCATTTTCCCTGAGTACAGCATCGAATATTTCACAACAAAGTCTGTGACTAAGTCTGTGTCTAAGTCAAAGACTTAGACAGAAAAATAGCAGATAAACATTACCATATATTTTAAAACCATGGAGAAGTATTATGATGATGACGACGACGATGATGATTTAGTGAATTAATACCACTCTAAAAGTTTCAAGTGAGGATCACTTATTATTGATAGTTATTAGAAACAGAAGGAAGCAATTGAGCTGAGAGAGGCCCACCCTTTCCTTTTAAGACTTTAATGATTTCTACTAAAATTAATACAGCAGGAACCTAAAGACTCTGAGGACTACTTGCAGGGGAGGGGCCAGAAGCAAGTAAAATATTGCTTATTTCCTTTTAAACTAACAATAACTAAGACTTTTTAAATCATCTTTCACATGCTAGGCCATGTGTTAAGTGCTATGCATGCTAAGTCACTTGATTTTCAAAATCACCTTCCAGATAGATGCTGTTTTTATCCTTAGTTTCAAGATGAGGAAGTAGAGGCCCAGACAAGGAAAACAGCTGTGAACAGTCTCATTGGCATGAGTGTCAGAACTGGAACTTGAACCCTGTCCCTGCCCAATTCCAGCATATGTCTCACTGCTGCTTCTGCCCAGTTTCTAATGCCACCCAAGAAATTGATGTAGGTCATCTATAACCCTACTCTTCATGGAGATGGTCTCACTGGTATTTCAGTAGTGGTGTTTAACATCATTGTCTCCTGTGGCAAAGCTCAAGTAGAACAGAGTAAGATTTGGAGGTAAGGGTAAAAATGAGAATCTGTATTCCCATAAAAAAAAACTTTATTTCCCTATCACTTACAACACGTCATCAAAAGGAAATAACTTTTGTGACATGGAAACAGTGTTCTTTAAGACAATAGACTTGTCCTCCTCCTTTTAGTTAAATGATTAATTTTCTTTATATGAACTTAAAATGAGGCCACTTAAAAGGATTCTTTTTTCCTTGAAAGCATTGTTCACTATACTATCATTTTAAGTAATTAAATCAGAATAAATGGCTCTGTGAAGCTATTTTAACGTAACATGTAATTATATCTGACCTAGACTATGAACTATAATCATTAAGTATATGAACTGTGTAATGTTCTGCATGTCCTTTAATAATGTATATGGTAGAACTCAGCTGCATGGAGCAGTAAGCAGCTACAGCATTTTCCATGACAACTGCTATCTGCCCAAGATTGCAGAGGTGGCCTGTTAGTCCATTGCTGTCCCCAACTCAGCATCCATCCCTCTCTGTGAATGCTCCGATTCCCAGTAGGGAAAAACTATTTATATTTTGGATGCACATTAACTATTTTGACAAGGAACTTAGAACAATTCAATGAAATGGATAGCATTTACACAGTTTTTTCCAATTGAAATGTTTTCTGGACTTGACAAATGGTGGCCTCATCAAGGAGAGTGCTTTACCCAATGAGGTAATTACATAGCTCAGAAGGTGTCTGGACTAACAGAGTTATGCTCCAGCTGTTATTGGAAGGCGTCTCTGTGCTTGCATTTGCACTTGCAATTTCAATTTTTCTTGGCCATGGGAACGTGTTTTTGGCTGCAGCCCAAGAGAAGACCTCTTCAAAACCAGGAGCCTTGTTTCGACCAAATTTGGGAAGACATGTCACTGTGACAGTTTTTATTTTTGAATTTGTGAGTGAGGAATTTTAAAAAAATCCATTGCTGTTACTAAAATTAGTTTCAATTTTGGACATTTCCCCCTTCTTTTCTTTTACATATATCATTCTTATTGGGATATTGTAAAAAATTTTCTCTCTTTTTAAATATTTAAGCATGGCAGGCTTTGGGGAATTAAAAAAAAAGTATAAATCCACTATCCCTTCTCTGCTAGTCTGAAAAGTGCTGAAAACTGAAAGCCACTGAGAATCTGGAGGCATCGTCAGCAGAAGACTCACATTGGCTGGAGTGTACCAGTTACACGCTCTTCTCCCTATCTCAAAATCTCCTGTTAGTTTCGTGAAGGTGGTTCTAGTTCCTATAGTGAATCAACAGATACTTATTTGAGTTGCAGCTGTGAAACAGGCCCATCCTAGGGAATGAAAACAGACTAGTGAGCAAATTTAAGTCTCTGTTTTCTAGAAGTTTTTGTTCTAGTAGCAGGAGAGTTTAGTCACTATGAAAATAAAGTAAAATATGGTATGTCAGTGACTGTTAATGAGTACAGGCTCCTTTCTGGGGTGATGAAAATGTTCTGAAATTAGACTGTGGTGGTGGTTGCCCTCTTTAAATAGGTCAGTTATGGTATGTGATTTAATTCAATAAAAATAACATATCAAGATATAATAAGAGATAAGAAGAAAAATAAAGGAAGGTGAAGTGCTGGAAAGTGACAGAGGTGCTGTGTTAGATGGAATAGTCAGTAAAGGTGGAAGGTGCCATTGAAACCTTCCCATCCACATTTATCCACCTCGAGTTCATCTTTGAGAGAATTGTGGCCATGTTGGCATCTCTCCACCACCAGTAGATGCATTGCTCTTATTCTATGCCCAAGCGCCTTCTTCCCCAGCACAGAGTTTTCCCTATATGAGCAGATAGAATTGGGACAACTCCCCAATGGGAGAATGTCATGGGCTGAATTGTGCCTTCCCCCAATTGCGTATGTTGAACTATTACCCCATACCTCCCCCCATACCTCCCCCCATACCTCAGAATGTGACTGGATTTGGAGATAGGGACTTTAAAAGTGTGACAAAGTTAAAATGAGGCCCGTAGGGTATCCCTAACTGAATCTAACTGATGTCCTTATAATAAGAGGAAATTTAGACACACAGAGAACATTAGGGATGCACACACACAGAGAAAAGGCCACGTGAGGACACGATGAGAAGGTGACCCTCTGCATACCAAGGAGAGAGCCTCAGGAGAAACCAAGCCTCTCATGGACTTGATCTTGGACTCACAGCCTCCACAACTGTGAGAAAATAAATTTTTGTTGTTTAAGTCCCCCAGTCTATGTGATTTTTGTTATAACAGTGAGCTGACTAAGACAGTAGCCAAACCCACTACTCAGGCATGTGTTGTCAAAATAATATAATGTGAGAAAGGCAGGACCAGGTCTTGCCCATGGTCAACCACTTGCCCAAGAAAAAAAGACAGACTATGGGTCCTTTTTGATCAGAGAGCTGAGAAGTGCAGAGTCAGCTCAGACTGCCCACTCATCACTAAACCGAGAGCCTACTTTTAACAAAAAAAGGTTTTTTTAATTTTCAATAGGTGAATTTTTTTTACATTTACTTAAATAATACAAATTCTGCCACCATATTTTTCCAAATGTCTGTTTTCTGTGTAATTTTTATGTCATGTCATGCTATTGAGACTGCTGCTTGATACATCGATGGATAAGTTATTCTCCACTGAACTTCTGCGAAAGATCACACTGATGGGAAAATTATAGTCACTTAGAGATATGCTAATATGAAAATGATTTGAGAAGTGTAGAAAGAAGGGGTAGCCTCTGACTCAAGGCTGTGTTAGTCATTTGCACCTGCACCAGATGATTTGAAGGGGAAAGAGATCTTGCCGATTCTTCTTGCCCCAAAGTGGTTTTTAGTTTCAAAAGCTATTGATTTCTTGAAATATGATGGGAGTAATTCTAATGCAAAATATAACCCTTTAAAAATATTAAGCAGCTGGGAATTACTTGTGAAGATTAGCATGGCATTAGGGAAACTTCAATCATTCATTCATGCACACATTGAACAAATAGTGCTAGATACAGAAAATAAAACAGGTGGTGTGTCTGCCCTCTTGGAGTTGTTGGAACTTAAGACAATGAAGATGTGTTAGCAGAGAACACTTGGAATCTACTCTAAATGGGACCATTGCTACTCAATGTGTTGAATCTACTCTAAATGAAACCATTGTTACTCAATGTGTCGACTAGGTGGCATCCTTGACCAGACTGTCAGAAGTTCAAAATCTTGGGCACTTGCTTTGTTCAGACTTACTGAATCAGAATTTGCATTTCAATAAGATCCTCACGTGCTTCATATTCACATCCACCCTTCACATCCACCCTTGGCTATTCATTAGAATCATCTGCAAAGCTTAGAAAACTTCTGAGGTCCCGAGAACACTCCAAGATAATGAAGTCATAACCTCTAGAGGCAGAACTGAGGCATCTGTAGAAAACCACTGCTCTAGATGATTCGAGTCAGAGTTTCTGGGAGTAGAACCCAGGAATCTGTTTGTAACAAACCATGTAGCCAAAAGCTAATGGGTAAGTGCTCAGAGCCCTCTTAGAGAGGACATTTGGAAGTTCTTTGGCATGGAGGAGGGATAAGGGAAGATGGAACAGCAAGGAGAATTCAGTCCAGGGGTTTGGAGTTGGGGGAGTCTTGAACCTCAGAGCCTTCATTTTTTTTAACATTTAATATTGGCATGATTTAGACTTACAGATAAATTGCAAGAATAGTACAAAGAAGTACCTAATATGCTTCACCCAGACTTCCCAACTCAAATTATCATGGTTCCTCTGTCTCTCTCCACATACATGTTATATAATATGTGTACACCTATGCACATGTGTATTTCCCCTACTCCAAAGCATTCAGAGGCAGTCACAAATGGGATTCCTTTTTAAATTAGCATGCACTTTATAAAAATGAAGACATTCTCTTACATAGCTACAATACAGGGATACAATCAGGCAATTAACACTGATACAATATGGTTATCTAATCTATAGACCTTATTCAGATCTTGTCAATTGTCTCAATACTGTTTTTTATAATAAAAGAAACTCCCAAATTATGTGTTGCATTCAGTTCTTATGTTTTTTTGTTTATAACTGGAACAAAGCCTCGTCTTTCTTTGTGTTTGATGACACTAACACTTCTGATGTGTACAGGACAGTTATTTTATGAGTATTCCTCAGTTTGGGTTTGTCTTTGTCTCCTCATGAAAACACTCGAGTTGTGCGCCTTTGGCTGGAATAAACCTGAAGTGAGACTGTGCTCTCTCTGGTGCTTTGCATCTGAATGCCCAAGGTGCTGTCCTGTCCCACAAATGGCAATGCTAACTTTGCACTTGGTTAAGATGCTCTTTGCCAAGTTTCACCACTGTAAAGTTCTGTTTTACCTCTAGCAATTAATTATATTGTGATAATGTACTTTGGGACTGTGTAAATATTCCTCAAACTTTTTTTTGAGGACCCAAATAGTACTCAAACCTTTACATACTAGTTTTAGTTCTTGACAGAATCAGTTATGATGATGGTTGCCAAATGGTTATTTTCTAATTTCATCAAGTCTTTCACATTATTATTAGTTGGCTTTTTGTTATAAGGAAGAGCCTTCCCTTTTTATTTATGTATTTACATAAATTCAAATATTATTAGTTTATTCCATGTGTTATGTTTATTTACTATTAATGTTCCAATGATCCCAGATTTGGCCAGTGTTCTTTGAACATGTCTGCAGCAGCCTTTGAACACATCCTTAATTTCTAGGACAATAAGATATTCCAGGCTAATATTTTTATTGAGATACTCTGGGGCTGACATTTCATAGGAGGGCTTTCACAGTTTAACACTGACCTGATAGATCTAGGAGAATTTTAATAAACATCATTGCTAAGATAATTGCCACTGGATTATTTTTTTAATATTTAGAGAGAGAAGAAGAGTGGGAGAAAGGAAGAGAAACATTGATGTAAGAGAGGAACATGGATGGGTTGCCTCTCACATGCCCCAACAGGTGACCCAACCTGCAACCCAGGTATATGCCCTGACCAGGAATCAAACCATAAACATTTCACTTTGCAGGATGATGCCCAATCAACTGAGCCACACTGGTCAGGGTGCCACTGTATTTTTGAAATATGTAAAAGTGCCACCTTTGACTTTCAATAATTGATGTTTTCCCTAAAAAGTATGCAAAAGTGAAGTTTGGGGGAATTAAATTCTGTTTAAAGTAATACAGCTGTCTTGTCTATACCTAATTCCTAACATTGTTAAAGCAAGTTTCACTTATGAACTCTTTTCATAAATTTCCATAAGATTTTAACTTTTCATAGAAACAGCAACTTATATGGAAATTTCAATTTTTGAAATTAGTTTTTTAACAAATAACAGTGCTATTAAAATAGGCTCTAAAAATGGGCTGAGTATTCACATGCTGAGAAAGAATGATCTCTTAAATAGTCACTGCATAGTTTCGTTGATACCAGAACTTTCCCTTGAGCAGAAGTTCTCATGGAAGGACAATTTCGCCCCAGGAATATTTCACATTGCCTGAGGACTTTTTTGTTTATGTCACAAAAGAATAGTGGAGGAGTTATTATTAGGTAGATATCAGGGATGCTGCTAAACATCCTACAGTGCACAGGACAGCCCTGAAATTAAGAGTTATCCCAACTAAAATATGAGTAGTGCCAATGTGAAGAACCCTGCTCCAGAGGAAAGTGGCCATAGTTTCCCAATGTGTGCTTTGTGGAACACCAATCCCAAAAAGTGCACATTCAAGAAGGGTCTGAATTTATTTGGAAAATGTTGCATCTTGTGGCTCAATCATGAGGATTCAGAACACACCCAAATGTATTAAAGATTCCAAGAAAACCTTTAGTCAAACAACAGAAAAGAAATTTTAAATGTTATTTGAATTAAGTGCATTCCAATTAAACTCACCTTTACAACCCTTTCTTTGTGGAATACTTTGTGAGGTACTGAACTAGCCTCTGACTTAGAAAGATGCACGTGTCTACTTTTTCCTGAGTTTGATATAGCTGTCTTGTGTCCTCTAGTGAATAGCAGGGAAAGATCAGGAGGGGGTGATTCTTGCATTTCTTATGGAAGATTCCCAGTAGATTTGGTTGTCATGAATTCAATCCCTTTATATCTATTTCATGCAAATATCTAGAAAACAGATGTGGCATCAACAATATGGTTTTAAAAGCAATGGTGTTGTCTTCTCTCGTTATTCACAGGCTTTAATTACTAATTCTCATGGACTAAGTTATTGCCACCCTCCTCATTTGCACTAAAGCACTAACTCTCAAAACAACTATATTTGGAGATAGAGCTTCTAAGGAGGTCATTAAGATAAAATCAGGTCATTAGGGTGGGGCCCTAAAATTGGTACACTTATGAGAATAGAAAGATACCAGAGATTGCTTTCTCTGCACATGTGTGAGGAAGGAAGGACATATTAGAACCTAGTGAAAAGGCAGCCATCTACAAGGCAGGAACACAGGCCTCACCAGAAAACAGCCCTGATGGCACCCTGATCTTGGATTGCCAGCCTCCAAAACTATGAGAAAATAAATGTCTCTTGTTTAAGCCAGTCTGTATTTGTTGTTGTTGTTTTGTTTCAGTAGCTTAAGCAGACACCAATAAATAGTGGTGTAATTGAACTCAGGATTTTAAAATTGATGAAACTCTTTTATAAGGTTAATTGCACAAAGGCATGTATTTCTTTAGATATAATTCTTTTCAAATTTGAATTTCAGCTCTCAAATATGTCTAATCAGGTTACAAATAGAAGCAAAGATACATGATTAATTTTAACCTCCAAATGACAGCCAATCTCACTTTTAGACCTTATCAGACACATAGAATGACTTGGTAAAGTTTACTTTTAGTGTTCCGTATGTGGTAGAGGCTGCTAGTTGCCACCCATTACTCATTCTCCCTTCTTTCTGAGTAATGGAACTCCAACCCGTTTGAGGCGGCAGTATATCCAACAAAAAGACATTTCAGTTTTACTTACAGTTAGGGTGTTTATGTAACTATGGAAATGTTGTTTGGGACTTTGAGAGAAGACTGTGAAAAAAGTAGATGCTTCTGAAAGATGCTGGTCTGGAGTACACATGTGGTAGCTGGGGCTCCAGCAGCTATCTTGGGCAATAGGTGACTCTAAGGACACAAGCAATTCACCTTGAGTTTAGCATGAGAACACTATAAATATCTGGCTCTGAATTTCTCTTATTTATATGTGAGAAAATAAAACTTCTAAGTTGTATAGATTTGTTTTGGGTACCTACATCTTTTCAGTTTTTAATGAATATGGTTAGTAATTTTCCAATTTTACATTTCATACATATGTGTGTATGTGCACAACAGAGACACCTCTTGAATCAGAAAACTTGTAGAGAACAGTGCTCCCCTTTAGGAATCATGTGCTTTCCCCCAAAGATAATTTATTTTCACGAGTGCCTTCACAGAAGAGGAATTTAACCCCCAGCAAAGGGAATGAGTTCTTTCAAAAATGGTACCTTTAACAGGAACCTAAGCAACAAAACAAACAAGCAAGCAAAATATAACCAAAGACATTGAAATAGAAAACGGGATGACAGTAACCAGAGGGGAGAGGGGAGGGAATTTCATGGGAAAAAGGGAAGGGATTATAGGAACAAGTATAAAGGACACATGGACAAAAACTAAGGGGGGTGGAAATGGGAGGGAGGTGGGGAGCACTGGGGGGTGGACTGGGAAGGTAGTAAAAGACAGAAAACTGTACTTGAATAACAATAAAAAATAAAAATAAATAAAACCAAAAAAATGGTACACATTTTGTTCTGCTTACTTCATATAAATTCCAAAAGAAATGAGTACTTCAATAATTCAGTGCATACCAAGTGAATTTGTACTCTATGTCCATATCAAGAACAAGGAGTTCAGGTTGTCTTCTTACCTTAGTGTTGAACTGGGCTCCTAAACCTCCTAGCTGGCTTGCACCATCAGGAAGCCATCTGGCTGGGACACAGAGAGTCTCAAGTTAGTTGCAGGCCCTCTCCATGACAGCAGAAACTCCTGAGCATCTAAACTCAGAAAGGCATTTCCCCTCTTCTGGGGATTTAAGTTAAGGGTCCTCTGAAGCACTGTAATTGCAGGGCTGTGCACAGGAAGGCAGTTTGTCTTCTGAGAGCTTTGTCCTGTGCTCCCTGAAGACATTGCTCTGTTACTTCAGTATTAGCTTTTACTAGTTCCCCTTCCTCCTTCCCTCCTTCCCCTTTTCTTCTCATAAGCAGTAACAAAAGTCAACATTTATTGTTCATTTTTTACATGATAATACTTTCTCTATAGCCTTTGTTCATTTATCTGTAGGTGCCATTATTAATAGCCCTAATTTGTAGATAGGCAAACTAAGACTTTCAAATAAAGAACGTAATTCCAAATAAAGAATGTATTTCCAAATAAGGTCATTATCTGAGGTCCTGGGTCAACACGAATTTTGGGGGGATGCTATTCAACCTATCAGAGTGCACAAGTTTTAAACTACTTGGAATACTATCTATGTAAAAGCCATCCACATGCCATGTTTAGTTCTGATTGTGTGTGTGTGTGTGTGTGTGTGTGTGTGTTCCCTTGGGAAGAAATTTCATGCAGAATTCTTAATGCTTCTCTAAGCACAAATTCTAAGAGACTAAGATATATTCTTTTTAACAGACAAGGGTAATAGCCCAGACTATTTGACTTTTCTGGAGTGTTGCTGCTCCATTTATCAGGTTTGCCTGTGTCCAGAAGGCTATTTCATGCATTTTTATGGCTGCTGAAGACTCCATTAAAGACATGTTCAATGAACAACTTGACAGTGACAGAGCCCAGTTGCTCACCAATTCTCTCTCTTAAAATTTATAGAGATTATAAAAGATTGATAGGAGATTCTTTGGCCTTGGCATTTTAGTTGCAAAGTGTTTCCTTTAGAAGACAAAGTGCCACTGAAAATCATTTAGATGTTTATGTTTTGCATTTCCTAAGTTTGGGTTCTTAAGCCACTCTTCCCATCCAG
>PVKM010007233.1:0-15875 GCA_004027735.1 Carollia perspicillata | reverse complement strand
AAGTGACAGAGCCCAGTTGCTCACCAATTCTCTCTCTTAAAATTTATAGAGATTATAAAAGATTGATAGGAGATTCTTTGGCCTTGGCATTTTAGTTGCAAAGTGTTTCCTTTAGAAGACAAAGTGCCACTGAAAATCATTTAGATGTTTATGTTTTGCATTTCCTAAGTTTGGGTTCTTAAGCCACTCTTCCCATCCAGACCTCAGGTCTCATGCCATAAGACCCAGGTGAGAGAGCCTGGGTCTTATGAGAGAAGGAGTGAGAGAGCCTTATCAGAGGGAACAAAATAGTGCTTATTCATCTACTTTCTGCCTTACCCATCTTTCCAGGAACTGGGCATGTATCAGAAAGGTCCTAACTTGGCCATAGTTTGGCATTACAGCAAACCTAAAATTTTGCCATATGGAAGTATGTAACCTGAATTGGGTTACTTGCAATTGTTCATCTTCTAGTATCCAACCACCAGCAGCATGTGGTAGATATCTCTAGGCTTGCCAATCCAGCATCCATGTCAGGTAACAGAACCTTGCCTTTTTTGGGGGGGACCTTCCTGCTTCACTTAGTGTCTGAGCATCCCTAGTGGGGAGATTATCTCCTGATAGCCTCCCCACTAGGGATGGGCCTGACATCCACATCTAGACTAATCAGACACCTTTCCAGGACTCCTGTTGAAACCATTAAAAATATAACTTTCCATGGGGACTGTACTGGGCCTTTTGCCCTCATAGCCTGTCTCCTACTTCATTACTCTCCCTCTACACTTAGATGTACTCCAGAAGGCTGGCCCCTATGGGCTACTTCTCCCAAGCACATCTGCCAGCTGCCTTTCAGTTGTGTTGGGCCAATAAAAGGGATTGGGCAGGCTGAGGGTGAAAGTCAGGGGAGACCAGAGTAGTTCTCCCTCCCTGTCCTAGGCACAGTATCCAGCAGCAGCTATAGCTCCTTTGTGAGTACAGCTCCTAACAGGCTGGTCCCCAGCTTCTGGGCTCCATCACCTTGCTCTCTTTGTCTTTCTTTTTTTTTTTTTTAAGATTTTATTTATTTATTTTTAGAGGAGAAGGGAAGGAGAGAGGGAGAGAAATATCAATGTATGGTTGCCTCTCGTGCGTACCCTGCTGGGAACTGGCCTGAAATCCAGGCATGTGCCCTGACTAGGAATCGAACTGCGATCGCCCACACTCAATCCACTGAGCTACACCAGCCAGGGCATGTCTTTTCTGAAATGCAGTGCCTTTCTACTATGGAATATATCTGAATTAGTCAACATCCCCAGGTTGCTTTCTAAGCAATTCTATCACTCCTGTAACCAATTCCCTGCATTAAATTCTCTCCAAAGTAGATAGCCAAAGTGGTTTTTGTTTTCATGAGCTATCACTCATGATGACTCCTAGAGAAAGTCATCTAGGAGTGCAGTTGGGGAACGTGTGCAGAGAGTGAACTCCATGTGCCAAGAATAGAGTTAACAGGGAGAAAATTATGGGTGAGAGAGAAAGGAAAAGACAAAAAAAGACTGAGTCCTGACGATGTTTGAGCTCTTATATACAGCTATGCCTGCAGGTCCTGGGCTTTTCATATATGCTAGCCAATAAATCCAACTCTGTCCCCACATCTTTTTTTTGGTTAAGTTGGTTTGAGTTGGGTTCATGTCACTGCAGCTGAGAGTCCTATTATAGTTAACAGTCTATGCCCGGTTGCTGGGAACAAATACGAAGAAAGAATGGGGCAGTATGGCAAGGTGGAGAAAGTTTTAGAATGAGGAGAGAGCCCTGGTTATCATTCTACCTCTGAGGCTACTTATGGGTTTGTCTTCATGGTTGTTGCTTTGTCCCTTCAGAAAAAAGTCCTCAAATTCTAAAACTAGGAGATTTAATGCCTGGATTCTAGTCTCCAAATCTCCTAACTTCTTCACATTGACTTTGGACAGACTAAAGTTAATCCTCAGCTTGCTAGTATGTAAAAAGGGTAGAATACTCTTCTTACTTCCAGAGATGTTAGGAGAATAGAATGAGATAATACACTATATTGTATTTTATATAACACTATATTACCTGGCACATACTATGTGCTACAAAGCAAGTTGTTGTGAGGCTGGCAGTCTGGTCTGTGATGATTATGAACACTATTGTGATACTGACAGTAATACTATGCTGGATGCCTAGTAGAGAGCCAGACATGAGAGGCATCATGTGGAAGTTAGTGTCCTTGGCAAACAGGAGGGAGGAGATGAGTCTCTGTTGCCTGGCTCCTCTGAGCTGGACAACATAGCCCCTGGGCTCCTTGAAACCAGTGGGCTGCCATCTACATGGCTGAGAGTACTTCTAGGACCACAAGAGTAAACTAGAGGATTAGAGTGGCAGTCAGTTTGGTTTTTATTTTGTCCACATGGTATTTGGCAGCTCTAATCTTCAGGAGGAAAGCATTTTGGCCTTGAGGACAGCACAGCACTGGGAATTAGACCAAGTTGCCTATGAGTCCTTCCCCATCAGTACCAGGGAAGGGAATTGTGACTTACTGATGTTGATCCTCAGTTTTCTCTTCTGAAGAGTATAGAATCATTGATGGTTCATACTTCCTTGAGAGACTGCATACAGTTAAGACATAATCAACTTTCAAAAATGGGAGCTCTTAATATCATAGTGAACAACAGTAAGAAATGACATAGTTTCATTCTGGATTTATTTCGTCCAATGGCATAGGCACAATCCAACAGTAAGAACAGGAGGTTCTTCCATGAGGTAGCATATTCCATCATAAAAGACAAATTGTTTGCTTTTCATCTGACCAGACTAGTTATTAAAATTATAAGGTTGGTGATGTAAACCACATGATTAATCTCTTCCTATGAAAAGGTTCAAATAATATAACCCATGTGTGAAGGTGTTTGAAATGGTATTATATTATCATCCAAATTAGCTTTGCATGAGTTCCTTTGCAGAAACAAAGGAAAAAGATCCCCTTTTTTATGCCACAGAGATCTGCAGCAAACATTAGAAAGATGTCTGAAAGTTGAACATTGTGTATAGGAAACAGTGTCAGTGATAAATAAACATTATTCAAATTTCATAACAGCCATAAAGGTAACTGGCAGAAAGACTGAACTCATTAGTCTCTCATAAATAAATATATGGCTGTCTTAAACATATTGGCTTATCCTGTTTAGTTGATTCATGGCCATTCGCTGAAGACAAGGACTCCCACTTTGGAAGATAACACTGTGCACTATATGTCATTGTCTTGTTAACAGTTCTGGAGGTGGGATGAGCTCTGAGTGTTTAGCTAGAAGATTGGCTAATGATGCTTAGACCTGTGTGAAAATAGCCACCGTCTATATATGCTTCATTCATTCGCCTGAGAAAATAACCTTTCCTAGCAAAGCAATATACAGAAAGTGCAGAAATCGTTCTTTGGAAATAGTCCTTCATATATGGATACCATGGCTAGTTTCATTGTTTCATCCATATTTCACTAGTACTCATGTACTGGGTTCTCCTGAGCACTTGGCAGCTCAATGATGCCTCTTGATTTCCTCTTGATTGTGTTTCTCTAGCTTGCCATTCACCATGGCTAGGCAACTGCAGAAAGCAAGTATCTATGATTTGTTAAATAGGTTCCCACTTGAGCATCATCTCTGATTGATTGGTAGTGTCTGCCAGAATGCTATGTGAAGGAAGAGTATGCTGCCTGTGCAGGCTCAGTAGGGAATAGTGCTGTGATTGATTAATGATGCCTGCCACAGATATAGGCCTGAAGAGCAGTAGGGTGCATGCCAGCTATTTGCAATCCTGGCCTACTAGGTAATCTGGCAATGGACTCAGATGTGACAAGAGGGTATGGTACAAGTTGTCAACAAGCCTCTGATGTTTCTTTCCTGTTCCAATAGGGCAGAGTACAGAGTGGGATGGTTTGAGGATTTGAGGTTAAATAAGGGCCTTTTTAAAGCAGTAGATGAGGGTGCTATCTCTTTCTTCTCCTCTAAGGTATCATGCAGCTCCATCTACCAGGTCCACAGTGGCTCCTACTATAAAATATTAAACTTGTTTTCTCTACAAATTTCATACAATGGCCAGTGAGGAGCAGTAAGATAGTGAGTTCAATTTTAAGGATTTAAAGAGTATGTAGTGACTGAAGATCCTGAAATGTGTAGTCCTAAATATAAAAGAGAGGGATAAGGAAAAGAGCTACTATAACATCAGGCATTTTATTCATTCCTTCATTTGACCTTTTTAAGGACTCTATGAGTTAGGGTTTATTAAGTTCCCACTTTTCTTTCATAGAAATGCAAACTCAGAGAGGCTGAATTATGTTTCTAGGTCACACAGCTGGTAAATGAAGTCAAACCTAGGCCAGTGCAGCCTCCAAATCTGGACTCTCTCCTTTTTGAGTCATCCACCACTACATTAACCTTTAAGGTCCTAGTCTCTAGGGACTGGTGGCCAATGGCATCCGAAGCCCTGAGGCTGAAGAAGTCAATAGCATTAATTCAATTCAGTCAGCCAAATTGAGGAAGAATCACTCCAATGATATCTACTCCCTGCTGAGCTGACTTGAGTGTGACTATCATACTTTGTGGAAACCAGGCTGAGCAAAGGGAGGAGTTGAAAAAAAAAGTGATGATTCTTCTTCTAAAGAAGTCGATTCAGAGGACTCCTCTCTAATGAGTTATAAAAATTTCATCTACTTCTCTCTGGAGCCAGCAGAACATCATGTGCTAGATATCTTCCTGCTGTTCCCATGCAGAGATAAAGAGACAATGGAAGATTCCTATTCCATACCCTTAAGACATCATAGAAGGCAAGGATAACCCTTGCAGCCACTCTTTGCTTTCTGCTGGGGGTTGTGACATACAGTGTAACTGTTGTCACTAAAAAACAAAGGTACTTGACTCTCCAGTTTGCTCTTTTTGCAGAGAGGGGACAGTTCAACCCCCTCCTCACCACATACCTTTAGGTTAGTTAAGAAAGGCTCTCTACTGCAACTGATAACCCTTAATCTTAGTTACTTAACATAATAAAGGTGTATTTTTCACAGTACAATGCTGGTTACCATGGTGGAGCTGGCAAATGGGGATCTGCCTCACTCTGTCACACGGGAAACCAGGACCCACCCTTGTTTTTACCATTTTTTAAGGTCTCAGAGTCTTCCCCTGAACTGTCTAGCAGATGGGAAAGAGAGAAGCCATCTTGCATATACCACTATGTATATTATCTTATTTAGTCCTCATAGCATCCTTATAAGTCAGACATCAGTTTTATTCTCATTTTACAGTTGAATAAACTTTATTTACTTAGTCATAGGTTCACGTACCTATTAATCCATATACTATCTGTAAAGAGAATTAGTACTTTCAACGTCTTTATCTAAATGACTACTGTATAGAAGGTCCTACTTATGAAAAGTTCCTTATCCTGCTGAGTACTTAGAACTTAAAATGGTGGCACTAATATTTATAACAGCTAACTTTTCAAATACTTACCATGTATCCCTTACCTTCAATCCTCATTACTGTCATATATATTAGTGTAGTAAATTGCATTGTTGTTCAAATTTGGTCTCTCTTCCATGTGGGAGAATTATGCTTCCCACCCTATGCCTTCAGTTTTGACTGTATGGAAAATCTGGGGCCAAGAGGCATGAGCAGAAGTGATATATGTATGCCACTTCCAAATAGAAGCTTTAACAATTATTATACGTTTCTGCCAGGATCCCTTTTCCTCTGTGATGAGATTGACAGTGTCCCAAATAGAGGCTGCCATATCAGCTTGCACCACAGAGTGAAGACTATATGGAACTGTGCATGGCCAACCCACAACAGACATGTGACTGGAGCAAGGACTGCTTGTTGTTGTAAGCCCACCGCAGCTTAGGAGTTGTTTGTTACAGCAGCATAACTTAACCTGAGTTGACTGGTATTATAAGTTTTCACATTTTATAGATTTTAAAAAAAACAAGTATAGAATAGTTAAATAACTTTCCCAAGGGCTAGGATTTAACCTTAGGCTGATTTATTCCAGAGCCCTTGATCTGAACTCCCAGACTTCTATAAAACTGATGAAAATAAAGATTCCAGGAAGAGAAGCTACATGCTTACATTGTGTGTTTGGCTCTTCCGTGTGGCTCTACTGTATAGAAGGCTCTACTGAACCAATTGGTCCTTCCATGTCTTAAATCAGTTTGGGATGCTATGATAAAAATACCATAGACTGAGTGGCTTAAACAATAAACATTTATTTGTCACATTTCTGGAGGCTGAAAAGTCCAAAATCCACATGCTAGCAGGTTTGATGTCTGGTGAAGGCCCACTCCCTTGCTTGTACACAGTTGTCCTCTTGTTTGTTTCTTGTTTTCACATTGATAAGAGAAAGGGAGGAATAGCAGATGGAGGGAGGGAGGGAGAGAGAGAGAGAGGGAAGCAAGCTCTCTGTCAAGTCTCTTCTTATATCACAGACAAGAAAAAAACTGAAGGAGTTTATCACCACCAACCCAGTATTACAAGAAATGTTAAAGGAACTCCTTTAGGAAGAAGAAGAAATAAAGATAAAAAATATGAATAATAAAATGACAATGACTGCAAAAATTGCTATAACTCCCTATCCATCAACGATTACTTTCAATGTAAATGGATAAAATGTTCCCAACAGAAGACATAGGGTGGCTGAATAGATAAGAAAACAAGACCCTTACATATGCTGCCTACAAGAGACTCACTTCATATTGAAAGAAGCACAGAATGATAGTAAAGGGATAGAAAAAGATATTTCACAAAAATGGAAGCAAACAAAACTTGCGATAGCTATACTTATTGTATCAGACAAAATAGACTTTAAAACAAAGTCTATAGTAAGAGACAAAGCAGGGCCCAGCAATTCTTCTTCTGGGTATTTATCTGAAGAAATCCAAAACACTAATTATTTCAACATATGAAACCCTATGTTCACTGCAGCATTATCTACAATAGCCAAGATATACATAAGATATGAGGGTAGACACCCCCAAACCGGAATTTATTAATAAAACATTGTATATTTATTCTTACATGTTTAAACTTCAGTCACCTTCAAAGTACTCTCCATTTGATGCAATACACCTATCAAAATATTTTTCCCACTACTCAAAACAATTTTTGAGTTTATTGATTTTGACAGCTTTCTGTGCTTTTGCTGTTTTTTGTTTAAGCTCTTCCACTTCAACACAATGTTTCCCTTTGAGGACTTTTTATTATCCAGTATAGGCCTAGAGACAAACATTCAAATGCAAGCCATTTATTTATAAGGGAGATGAAGGTAGGGAAGTGAGGATATGACACAGGGAAGGGATGGCAGTCAGGTTGCCAAATAAAACAAGAGATGATGGCTAAATTTGAATTTCCGATAATCAATGAGTATTTTTTAAATATAAGCATGTCTTGTGCAATATTTTTCAGATAAGCAATACCTTTTTAGTATATGTTTGAAACAATTGCGTGGGAAATACTTATACTATAAAATAAATCACTTTGATCTGAGATTCAAATTTAACTGGGAATCCTATAATTATTATTTGTTAAATCCGGCACCCTGAGATCACAGCCAATAATGGGTGCATGACCCATTTGCTCCTGCTGGGGGAGATGGAGTGCTATGCCACTGGGGCCTGTGGGAACGAGTGAAGAACATCCTCCCACAGTTGTTGCACCCAGGAGGCAAGGGAACTGGGATATTTGTACACCTACTCCAGTCGTTTTTGTTTGAGAACAGAAAGTAGGGTGGGGTGGGGTGGGGTCGGGTGCTGGTCCTGTGCTGATGATTTCCTGGCTCTGTTAACCTTCCATGAATACAGACAGAGCAAACTCCTTTGTGTAGCTTCTAAGAAAACCCTCAGGCAAAGAGATGCAGGGCCTGAGAGCTGGAAGTTGGTGATGCCCACTGACTTGGGAAGGCCCAAGTACTATGAGCAGAGCACCCAGGGTGCCCTGGGTCTCAGTTTCAGAACAGATGTCCTAGTACTAGAAACTATAAGAACCACCATTTTTGGAGTGAATAGATAGGGTTCGGAATCTTGGTTCAAACACTGAATATGTGAACTTGGTCATATTAGCTTCTTTGCGCCTTCTCCTTATCAGTAAAATGGTGTTAATTATACCTACTTCATAGGCTTATTGAGAGGATTAAAAGCAAAAAAGGATTATATACAATATCTGATACCCAATAAGTGTTCAAAAGAAAATCTGATCATGATGATGTTATAATATATAGGCTTTAACACTGGACAGACCTAAATTTGAGTCCCAGTTCTACCATGTCCCAGCTGGTGGTCTTGATAAGCCACATCACCTCTCTATCTCAGTTTCCTTATCTGGAAAATGTAGATAGTATCCACCTAGGTCTCTTGTAAGAGCAGAAAGGTATGTGGCATGTTAATTGCTCAGTGACTAGCATAGAGCAGGCACTAGGATCCATGTATGTTTGTACCATATTCCTTAGAAGCCATGAGGAGGCCTAACTTGGGATGCAACTCTGCCAGGTCTATTCAAGTCCTTGATGGAATTCATAGATAGGATAAAGGGATAGGGCATAGAATTATGGGGAGAAGGGACCTAGGTAGTCCTTAAAAATTGCCATTCTTCTGTTCACGTAAGCCCACCTGCTTGAAGTTAGTCATGGCCACATGACTGCTTTGGTCAATAAAGTATAAGAGAGGTGGGCAACACTTCCAGATAGAAGCTTTAGGAGCCAACACATGCCTGAACTGTGTACTGCATGTGCAATGCATGCTATATATTTTCCTCTCTGCATGAGCAGTGAAGGTTATAATGGTGATGGCTGGGACCCGGGGACCAGAACACAGCCAACCTGTGATGGATGCCCCGTATGTTTGAAAAATACTCTCTGCTATTTTGGGGTTGTTTCCACAGCATGGCCTTGCCCAGAGATCAGCAAACTAATGCCTATAAAATGACTGGAATAGTGTCCTGCTCATTTCTTTCCACATTGAGTGGGGCTGCTTCTACACTATAAAGGCCTAGTTGAATAGTTGCAGCTAAATAGTTGTGTCATTGATCATCAGGCCCTCAAAGCCTACACTATTTACTATCCAGCCCTATACAGATGTGGCCAACCCAACATTAGCCTGCCCTGACTGACATGAGGTTGGTTTTTCACATTCTTCTGCATCCCATTTGTGGTTTGTGTGAGGACTGAGACTCTGCATCTCTAACAAGCTCTCAAGAGGTGTTGTTGCTGCTGGCACGGGCTCTAGGGCATGGTTTCTCAGCCTTAACACTGGATATTTTGGGCTAGGGAATTCTGGATGACTTCTGGGGGGCTGTCCTATACATGTAGGGTGCTTAGTGTTATCCCTGGTCTCAACCCACTAGGTGCTAGTAGTTCCACTTAAATTGTTACAATCAAAAATGTCTCCAAACATCCTTTGGGGGATAAATCTCCCTGACCTGAGGTCTACTGCTCCAGGGTATCAAGGGTGTGTCCAGAAAGCTCAAAGTCCTTTGAGTTCTTGATTGCCAGTTGTTGGGCAAGAGGATTGATATGTCTCCTGCTTGTCTGGTCCTAAGAATGGTGGAAATGGTACAGATTATGAATACCCCTCTTGGGCAGGATAGGCCAGTTACTAGGGAAATGAAGAGGGTGCCACATAGGCAAAGAGTGAAATGACTTACATTTTTCTCCCTTGCTTAAAGTAATGTGGGCATTTAAAGCGTTTCACTGGAAATCTTTAATAAGACAGGTAGATAAATATGATGAGAAAGTTTAGAGTCTGAAAAATCAAGTCTAATTGATGGGCTTGTTTGTTGATGGCTAAAAGACTTACCAGGTACATCTGCCACTCAGACATTTGAAGTTTGATTAGTCAATTACATATGCAATCCCCACCCCTTTTTGTATATGTACAAAGCAGGAGTGATTGCCATTTTAAACTTTCTCTTGTTTTAAAAAAGAGAAAGAGAAAATACCAGCCTCTTGCTGACTTCCACCTGCTGCAAGAACAAAGCTCAGAATCCATGAGCCAGAAGTGGGTGGCCGCAGTGCATCCCCGGGGAAAAACAACACAGTGAGGGTGCTTTGAAATCAGGGTGACTAGTTTCATTTTGCTGTATGTATCTGTTAAGTTTTCCCAGTGCCATTATTGTATTGATTGTCTTTACCCCATTATACATCCTGGCCTTTTTGTCATAAATTAATTGACCATATAGACATGGGTTTATTTCTGGACTCTCTATTCTGTTCCATTGATCTGTGTGTCTGTTTTTATGTCAGTACCATGCTGTTTTGATCTACCATAGCCTTGTAGTAAAGTTTAATATCATGTAGTGTGATACTTCCAGCTTCATTCTTCTTTCTCAAGATTGCTTTGGCTATTAATGGTCTTTTGTGGTTCCATACAAATTTTAGGATTATTTTTCTAGTTCTGTGAAAAATGCCATTGGAATTTTGACAGAGATTACAATGAATCTGTAGACTACTTTCCACAGACTGCTGTAATCAACCAGGCCACAGCTGCAATTAGATCAAATGACAGTTCAAGCAAACAATAGTAGTGGGAGGTAAGGCATATATCATTAATGGACAAGTTATAAATGTAAATCTTTTGTGAGCCTGTTAGAAAAGTATCTCAGGGAACTGAGAAGAATATAGAGTCTGCAGGATTGAGATTTTGCCAGGGAATGGAAGAAGGATATTAGAATATTAAAAAATATAGCTATTTTTTTTTCAGGGTTTCCTGTGTGCCACACTCTCTGCTAACTGCTTTGCTGGCAATACCAATGAAGTGGTTTGTATTAGTCCATTTTATACAGAAGAAACTGAGGTTCTGAGTCATTAGGAGAATTGATAAAGGTTAAACAGTGAACTAGTCCTTTGAATCCAAAGTCCACTTGCTTTCTAATTTTTTAAATTAAAGTATAATTTATATCAACTTATGGTCATTGGTGCCAATTTGATGCCAACAGAAATCCCCAATTTGGGGTGCGGTGAAGAAGGAAACAGTGCAAAACAGCTCAACTGTGGAACAGCACTGCTCTGAGAAAGCACAGCTATGGAACAACTCAATAGTGCTACAGCTCAGTTATGAAATAGCATGACTGTGAGGTAGCCCTTGGTCAAGGCAGCCCTGGGGCAAGGTGGCCCTGGGGTAAGGCCACTCTTCATCTAAACAACTCTGATCTGTACCAGTCTGTTCCCCTCTGCTTTGGCAAGATGTTTTCAGACCTCCAGCCAGGGAAATGCTGTCTTAAGTGGAAAGATAAAGTGTTCTTCTTGAGCCAGAGTGGAGATAACTTATATTGACCAAAGTTCTTGTCCCTGAACCCTGATTGTTCCATCTTCATGCAAATGATGACTCTAAATCCTTGCAGTTTGGTTGGTTCAAAAGGTGCTGGCCTGACTGGTCAGAATGGAGCTGCTCTGACTGGTTAGTAAAGAAGATGATGGGAATACAACTGTGCAGCTCCAATTATATGGGTAAAGTCTTAGTCCTATTGGTGAACTACAATTCTAGGAACTTCTTTATAAGGGCTGGCTCAGACAGCAGAAACACAGTGCAGGCAGGCAGTTCAGTATAGGAGGCAGGCAGCTTAGTGCTTGCTTCTCTCTGAGGTACGGTTTGCATGAGGGCCCTGTCCCCACCTTTTTTGAACCCAGTTAGCCACCAGAGGCCCTTCTTAGCATGTATCTACTTTCTCAAGGTCCACATTTACATACAGGAAATTACACATATCTTCTGTGCTTCATGAATTATTACAAATGTGTAAACCCATGTACCTACCAAACAGATCAAGAGATAACACATTCCTTTCATTCCAGAAGATTTCTTCATGCCTTTGCCCAGTGGCCATCATCTCCAAAGAAAGTACCATTCTGATTTCTATCACTATAGATTTCTTTTGCCTACTCTTCACTTTCATAAATGACATCATATAATGCATGCTCTTCTGTGTCCAGGTTCTTCCATTTGACATATTTTGAGATTGGCCCATGTGTGTACTGCATAAACGAGGAGTTCATTTATTTTTCATTGCTCAGTAGTATTTCATTATATGAATATATTGCACATTGTTGATTCATTTGGGTAGATATTTGGGCTGTTTCCAGTTTTTAAAGCCAAGTGCTTTAACATAAATATTTCACTGCAGATTGATGAAAGCAGGTGGATTACTTGTTACAGTGAGAAGGGCACTTACATGAAAAAAATCAGGGTCTCAGAGGTTGAAACTGTGAGTACTCAAGGTAAAAAAAAGGAAGCTGAATTTGGCCATCTAATCCTCAGATTTCTGCAGGTCTTGCTCACTGGCTTTCTTTATTTGTTTCTCTGTTCAAATGCCACATCCTTAGAAGGAGCACCCTACTTAAAAGTCATCTTCCAATAAGTTGAATGACAGCACAGGGGTACAATAAGCTAAATCCAGATGGTGAAAAATTCTGTTGACAAATCACCTAGTAATTTCAACAAAAATCTGCAAGAAAACAAAACAAAGAAAGGAAATGCATAAGAACTTACAGACTAAAAGATTTGTTTGATTTAGAATCTAAGTAAGGTGGATTTTCAAAGATGGCAGCAAGGTAGTGTTGTGGAAAAACGGACTCTGACACAACGTGAGGTCAATGGAGTGAGCGCTTTATTAACACATGCGGACCTAGAGGAGACAGCCTCCGAATTCTGGGCACTGAGAAGGGGTCAGGTGGGTGGTTAAATACCTTTGTAACAAAGTGGGGAGAGGAGGGGTCACACAGCACAAGCAGACAGCAGGAGCATGGGAGCCAAAGACACAGAAGCAGAGGGCGGAAATTGCCTGGGGCCAGGGGCAAGAGATAGTGAGCGATTAACTGAATCCGACCCAGGGAGTCAACTAGTCAGCAGGTGGTCGTCTGGAGCCTGGGGGCCAGCAGGGAGTTATCAGAGGTCCGGAACAGAGTGTCAGCTTTAACTTCTGTTACATTCCCCCCTTTGATGCTAGACTGAGCTTTCTTCAGTCATAGCATCACCAGGACCAGGCTGGAGCCTCTGGCAGTGGTGCCTTTGGAGTGAGAATACCTTTGAGGTGGCCGCCCATGGGCCACTACAATCCTTATCTGTTCATTGAGGGTGCATGTTAGGCACGGTCCTAGTGTTATAATCAGGAACAGGATGAGCAGAGGCCCAATTACAGGAGCCAAGACTGAATACACAAGAGACTGCCACCACGGTGTAGACACTGGGGTCTGGTGTATGCTCTTGACCCGGTTTTGGATATCTTGGAGCCTCTAGATATTTTCCTCAACTACTCCACTTTCATCAATATAAAAGCAACACTGTTTTTGTAGAAATAGGCAAGTTCCTCCTTTTTCTTCAGTGAGCATGTCTACTGCTAGGCGGTTTTGCAAGGTCACCCGGGCCAAGGAAGTTACCTGCCTCTGGGGCAAGGCCAAGGAGAGGGCTGTGGCATCTAAAGCTTTTTCTAACACTTCCTTAAGTTGTTGATTGGTCTGGATGCTATGGGCCAATTCTTTGCTCCCAACCCCAGCTCCTATGAGGGAGGTTGTAAAGGACAGCCCTACTAATACAGGCAAGAGGACCACTTTTCTTTCCCTTCAGCTGGTAAGGAGAGAGTGCAACTCTCCCTCCTGATATTGCATCAGCTGTGGGGTTAAGATTGTCGGGTAACACGGGGTGGGAGTTGCTGGTTGGATGGTGCAATACAAGGTCCTGTTGCACCAGAAGAAAGCCCCAGGTGGGCTGGTGAGTCCTCCAGGTTTATCAGGATGGTGAGGTTGCAGGTCTTCTCAAGTCCGTAGCACACTGCGGGGGTTTCGGCTTCATTCTGAAAGAGAGGCACACTTGGGAGAGAAAAGAAGACAGGGTTAGCAGTAATGTTCAGAGGGGTTGGGATAGGAACTGCTGTTATGGGAGGCTGTTCCAGGGAGGCACAAAGGAAACAATTGTTGACATTTTCAGGGGCAGTCAGGTTTAGCAGCTGGGCTCCATCTTGTAGGAGGGTGAGCCAAGAGAAGGGTCTGGTCTGGGTGGATTCGCCCAGGTTAGAAGCCAGAGATTCTTCCCGACTTTGAATTGAGCTGGCGAGGTTATAAATTCCAAGAAACTTGGGGTTTTTGGGCACATAAGCTTTGAAGATGAATATGTCCCCAGCTGGTTCAGAACACCACAGATTTACATAGATTTTTCCCCAGACTCCAGTCTCTCAATCTTTGCTGTCAGGGTTCCATAGAGGAATTCTCAGCTGTCCTTCCCAGGCTGTGTGATAGCAACAATATATGTAAGGGCATCCACCATCGACCTCAGGCTTCTAGTTGCAATCTTTGTAGTCAGATTTAAAATGCTGGTCTCTGGTCAGGCACACTGTGGGATTCGTCATCCACCACCTTTTGAGGCTATTAAGACTGGAGGTGGGAATGCTGAGGACCATTAGGCCTCTACATCTGGCTTCAGGGCAAGTCATGATGCCTACAGTGTGTGTTATTACATCCCTGCCTTTGGTGTAGGTTTCTGGAGTGGAGAACCTCCATACATAGGGCATCTGTAGGGCTTGGCCAGCCTGTGCCAGGCCCACTATAAGGAGTAGGACCCAGAGCCCCATTTCTGGAGCTTGGTGTGGGCCAGGGCAATTGTTTCTACATTCTAGGTCAGGCCTGGATGCTGAGCTCACAGTGGTTATTAGGAAAAGCAGATTATACCAGCAAAAGTTAAGACTAAACACAGATACACTATTCCTAAGGCAAATCGTTCCCCGGTGCTCCACTTGGGCGGAGTTGTGGCCAGCAGTCCGATTCCTAAAACTCCAGCATAGATGCCAATCAGGAACAGTTGCCAGACAGGACAACAGTTTATTTTTTGGAGGAGTTTTCTCCCCCCACTGGCAACCTCTGGAGCTTCAGGGCCTATAGTCACAGGGCGGGTCTGGTCCCTTCTGCATCTGGGTCCACAGCTGCTTTGGCTCAGCTGTAGTGGATCCAAGGGGTGACACCTGCAACTTTAAGGGTGGTTGGGGTGGTTAATAGCACCAGGTGGGGACCTGTCCAGGTTGGCTGGAGGGGTTTCCTTTTTTAATCTTTTATTTATACATATTGTCCTGGCTGAAAGGAGTGCATGGGCCTCCCTTGGGGCTGGGGTTCCTGGCCTAGTCCAACCTTATATGTGGTGTCTAAGGTTTGTCCTAATCTCTGTAGATACTGAGTCTGGTCTAGTTCCCTCCTTAGCCTCAAATTCTGTCCTTCTTTTAACTTTACTCAAACATAATCTTCAGGCCTAATGGAGTGTGCTGACCCCACTCTTGGCTACATCTTGAATCATTCTCTCCTTTCAGATATACACCCACTTTATATTCATATAAAGGACAATGGACAAAGGTCTCATCTTCTTCTAACTAATTCTGGCTGGGCATGGACATCCCTTAGGTCAAGGGTGCTCTGAAAACGGGGTTGGGGGGCTACAGCACAGAGGAAGTCCTTCCTGTAAGGGAAGGACCTTACAGGATCCTAGCCAGTTGGCTGTCACCAGGAAGTCGCAGGTTTGGTGCTGGCATTACTGGACTGTTGGCATCCTGGTCATATTCTGGAGGTGACAGATTAGGCAAGAAATGAGGGGAAAAATTAAATTATAATCACTAAATGACGAAGGCAGGGACTTAAGAATGGCTTATCTGGAGGAAGGTGTGTAAGGTATGCTATACCTATCTAAAACTTTTCTGGCCCACCATACTTCACTCGGGCTGAGGGGAATACATTAGGACTTCCCTCCTTTCAGATTTCTGAGCCTTCTCTGTCCAAGCCATCAAGACAGAAAAGGAAAAAGTGAATCCCACAGCTGGCCTGAACATTTCACCAACTTAACTACTTAATTCAGTGAAACTGTTGGGTCTCAGGGGGTGATGATGAAGATAAGATGGGCT
>PVKM010007232.1:0-41986 GCA_004027735.1 Carollia perspicillata | reverse complement strand
TTGTAATTAGCCAAATTAATAGTGTTTATCGTGACCTTAAGAAGCAAAAGCTGAAAGCCTCTGAACGTGAAGTTCCCATGCGCTTTAACTAATAATATAAAGAAGGGGGAGATGTAGGGGCCCAGCGGCCATAAGGGGTTAAGGAGAGGGTTTCTCACCGCGAGAGTGGTGTGGAAACCTGGTTTCTAACCTCAAGGCCATTCTGGGCCCAGGCTACCTCCCAACTGCTAATTATCTGGTTGTTCCCATGCGCAGGGGGAGGGCATGGGCCTTCTCCGCAGGTGCGAGGAAAGTATGTGGTAATGAGAACTTTGTCCCTGGGAACTTGTAAGTTTTATCTCAAGGATACGCTTTGCAGCTTCTGAGGCACGGTGCTTAAAAGCTTTGCGCTCTCTCAATAAACTTGCCACGACCACCGGAGTCTGGTCCTCTCTGCTACCCATCCTGCCAGCCCTCACTTGCGAGGCCCCCCTGCCGCAGCGGGCTGCGACACATGAGGAAACTGAAGCTCAGGTTGGGCAAGGCAACTTGTCAACAGTAAAATGGCAAATAAATGAATAAGTAGTAGAGTTCTATTTTATACGGCATGAAACCTTGTCACAAACTGGGTCACATCTCCTAAACTAGAATATAAGACCTTTGAGGGAACGGCAATGTCTTTTTTTTCATCCTCACCCAGGGACATTTTTTCATCACATAAGGGGTGGGATGGGGAAGGGAGGGAGATAGGAAGAGAGGGGGAGAGAGAGAGAAACATCGATGCAAGAGAGAAACATTGATTGGTTGCCTCCCATATGCACCCTGCCTGGGGACTGAACCCACAACCTGGGTATATGCCCTGACCGGGAATAGAACCTACAACCCTTTGGTCCACTGAACAATGATGCTCCAACCAACTGAGTCATGCTGGCTAGGGCTCTTTTTATTGTTTATATTCCCAAAGCACTTAGCCCAATGCTTTGTACTTAGAAGATGCTCAATCAATATTTGTTGCTGGATTCTGTCACTCATGGAAAAAAAAAAACAAATGGCATGAAGCTAGGGCCACACAGACGTGCCTTCCACTCCATTTCTTTTTTCTCTGCTCTTTCACTTCCCTACTCCCTAGCTCCATGTAACAAGGGGATGCTGACGCACTGGTTCACCCTCCTCTTTCACAAACATTTAGAACACTCTGCAGAGGGGCATGTACAGTCCTTCATGACAGGATTTGGAGCACAAATCATCAGAGAAATTGGTGGAGGGTTGGTCTGAGCACACAGCTTTCATTTCTTAGCTCATTTAGCCAACGGTTTTCAGCCAGGCCTATCAGATTATTGGGACAGTCTTTGGTACACCAAAGTTAAAACCCATTTTGTGCCCAACCCACCAAACTCAGGTAGCTTCCAAAAAGAGCTGAAATCATGAGCAGAAAAATCTGAGGTCCTGACTGAATCGGATTCAAGCAATTCAAACTGGGATTGGCTTTTCTAATTTCTCTCCTTCCAGACACTTGGGGTCAATCATCTACTTGATGAAATAGGAAACGAGTAACTGAAAACACTCACTGTATCCTCCACCTGCAATTTTAAGAAAAATGAGGTTCTTGCTTCTAAGATGAAGATCATACTGCTTCCCAATAGAGGACCACGAGGAAGTGGTCTGGCAGGAAAGCCCAGGGGACAGGCTCATGGGGCTCTCTGCTTTGGATGGCCCTCTCTCCCTTCTTCCCTGGGCTCACCCCTGCCAGTCCCTTAGACCTCACTTTCAACACATGGTTCAAGTGCTCTTCCACTGTGTTTTTGTGCCAGTGCTCATACCTGTCCTAAAGTTGTAAAAACAATGTGATGTGCCATCAGTCTCTTTCTCTCCCTCACAGACTATGAGTGCCTCATGGAAAGGGACCATTCTTAAACAAATTAGAAACCTGAGGGATTAGCCCAGTTCAGTGAGATACAGCGAGGTTCAAGAGAGAGGGACTGAACTGAATGGTGGACAGACCGGCATTGTGTCACCAGGGGACTAGGCGTCTGTGGACACAGGAAACCTCGGAGCTAGTCCTGGCTTTGGGCTGACTCGCTATGTGCTGCTGGGTGAGCTCTGAGCCCTCTCAGGGTCTTTGCTCATCAGCGAAAATAATAGGGCTGAACCAGCTCAGCTCTGAAGGCCTCGCAGCTCTGGAACTGAGCGATGTTGTGTGCACAGATGGGAAAGCAACTGCGGATAACGCATGCATGCAGCTGGCGCTACAGGGCCTTCGCCATTAATCACGATTCTCCAGTGTGACAAAATTCCTCCCCAAACAATCTCAAAAGGATGCTGCACACAATGAAGGAGAAATGATCACCCTCAATTTCCAGACAGTGAACTGTGTTCTACTGTCTCTTAATCGTGTCAGTCCCTTTCTAGCCAAGTGCACACCCATGCTTCCCCTGGCCTCTTCCCTGCCTACCCTCCTCACTTCTCCAAGGTGTGGGAGGGCAGGGGACATGCCTGGGTGCCTGATGAAAGAGGGGTCCTGCTCCCTGGCGTACCCTGCAGGCAGCTAAACAGCACAGAGAATGTTCTGCACGTTTTAATCTGCAAATCTGGTTCCAGACTCAACATTAAGACCAAAGTCCTAAAGAATGCTGGGGGCTTTCAGCTTAAAGTGTTTTGTCAAGAGCAAATCTGAACTTCCCATCATTGCCAAGGCTCCAGGGGGGTCTCTGTACTTCTGTCCCCAGCTCTGAGAGGCAGTGAAAGCTTTTATGGGATGCCTCTGGGAGGACAGAACACTCAGACTATTAGGCTCCATTTTTCTTAATGCTCTCAAGATAGAGCTTCTGATTGGAAGTCCTGACGTCTCCCGGCTAACTACATTTCCCTCCCCGTCCACGTGCTTTTGTCCTTTCCTTCTCTTTAGTGCTTTCTTCCTCTCCTTCTCCTCCTCCTCCTCCACCTTCTTCTTTTTGCATTCACACTTCTCCTGTGGATTCCTGAATCCACAATTAACACAAAAATCTCCCAGGGGAATGACATCTTATTCTTTCAAATATAGGTGGCTCACAAATACCCTTAAATGTCTTCATGTATATGATGTTCAAGTAAGCGCGCCCCTTGACGCTGAGGGCCACATTTGTCATTAACGACACGTGCCCAGGGCCAATACGCCTGGTCTGCAGTGTGTGCTCCTGTCTCCTGCCTTTGGCTGGACAGGGGTTTTCAGTGACAGCGACCAGTCCTCCTTTTACTTGATCGGTGCTGAAATTAATTTTACAGAATTAATACATTCTAACTGCGTTACATTTTCTCGCTTGTAAAAGTGATTTTTTTGGTACATTCATTATTTTCAATAATTAGAAAGCAATTCATCTAAATTATCCCTAAATTTGAGAGTGCTGAACAGGAAATAAAGTCCCTCCATATCATTTTATGATAGCTTCATTCACACGAATCCACAAAGCTTACTGTTTCGGTGCCAAAGAATGTGGTTCTTTAAATAAGCTTTTCTTTTTGCTGTTAAGACTAAAATTGTCTAAACTTAAAAAACAAACTGTAAATATGACTGTGGTCCATTAGTAGGGCCTGAGGTTTCTATATACATAAGAAGGTTTTATCATTTTGCCTGCAATCAAGAAATGCTATAAAATGCCATATAAGAAGCTTGCTTACTTGTCATTCAAATCCTGCAGAGTAATTATCACCATTAGAAAACCCTAAACTACCTGCAGTGTCTATCCCTCAGAATATCATAGTATTTTACAAAGATAAAGTATTTAAAATACAAAGCTAAGGGTCTGCATTTCTATTACATTTCAAAAGTTTACCCACTAAAAGTTAAACAATAAAATGCATTTCTTCCTTCTTATCACAATACTTGGAGGCCGATATACATATACTGTACTTATCTCTGTCCGGTCATTTTTAATCTATGGGAAACATGACCTTTCCCTGCTACACTTGGTTTTTACATCAACCACCACACTCTCATGCATATGCAACATGCAGTTGATTTGATAGGAAAAAAGGTAGTGTGTGATATGTTATGTGCTCGGATCTCATCTAATTATCATCAAAGATATTCAAAGAATTATAATCATAAGAATTATCAAACCGTCATCAGTAAGGGAGCAAAAAGAACAGGAAGGAGCCCCCCACGGAGTAGTGAGCTGAGGTTCGTGTACCCCCACGGAGTAGTGAGCTGAGGTTCGTGTGTAAGCGGAGAAGAGATGGAACGTGTGTTTCAGGAAGCTACAGGAGGCTCCCGTTGCAAGCACATGCCTGCAGCACAAGCAGTGTTTTTATGCACCAGTTTAGAAAACAATGGAGTGGAAAACAAAGGCTTGACCATTTGCTGCAAGGAAATTTCAAATGAGGTCAATTCTTCCATACTCCTATTGGTTCAAATAAAAGCCAAAGTAGAGAAGAGGGCAAGGATTTTTAAAAAATATTAAACAAATACACAAAGTACACACTTACTTTTTAAAAAGGAAATCTTTTGTTTCATCTACACTTTTTTATGCCCAAAGGACTCATTACTTAGGAAAAGAAATTTTGTCCAGTGAAGTTCTCTTAAATGATTTCCATGGCCTTGAATATTCAACTCTTATTTAGCCCTCCGTTGTTTCCATGTTGGGCTGACTATGTTTTCAGTGCATTTGTGCAAAATGTAGGTGCTGGCTCTTCTAGTATGAAATTCCATAACTGTCCCCTATGTACACGCAGGAAGCCTTTGCCCACTCCTCCCCTGGGCTTTCCACACCCCTGGGGCAGGACACAGGCTCTTCTCCTACAGGCTCTGCCCACCCTTTCCCTTTGCCCACAGCCTCTGGGGTTACCTACGTCACATCACGGCTGCGGCAAAGGACGGGGGCAGTGCTTCTCACACTTCAGTGTGCCTAAGGTGATCTGGGTGGGGGTGGTCACTAAAATGCCCATTCCGATGCAGCAGGTTGGGTGAGGGCCACGAGCTGACATTTCTATTAAGCTCCCAGGTGCTGCTGCTGCAGCTCCACAAACCACACCTGGAGTCAAGAGGCACCTGGGCGCACGGTCAAGTCCCCATCTCCTCTGGCGAGCCAGTGTCCAACCAGCCCTTGGACAAATGGTCCTCCTCCTTACATACCTGGATTATTATTTCCTGTGAAAGAGGTCATCAGATGGAAGACAAACTGAGGAATGTGAGAGGAATTAAGGAGTGGGGGAAGGGAAGGAGAATGACAAAGTTATGTGGATGACATTATGGAAACAGGGAGGTTGTGGTGAATATAATATGATGGGGCATGACAATAATAATACATGATTATGATTTGACTGGGGATTATAAAGTAAATAAAAAACATGATTGGGATTCTTGGTGAGCAAAACACTAATGGGACAGGGTCCTCTAACTGACAGCCCAGAGGGTTCTGAAATGCTTTCCACCTGCCGTTTGCCGCTCTTTTCTGATGACCAGGCATTCCCCACACCAATCACAGAACGCTTTCTTGGGGGGAAACTGCCTTAGAGCCTGACGACAGGCCAGACTCATGTTTCGCTGATAGTCATCAGGCAAGTCACCCAACCTCTCTGCACATAAATTTCCTCACCTGTCCGATAGGCTGGTCAAAAGCTACAATTTAATTGTAAGGACTAAATGACAAATGCGATCTAAAGTACTGACCACAAAGGCTGGCACAATTCATGACAAATATTACAATCATCATTCATTATAAAATACAGGTTCTATGTACATACATTGTTACCGTTCACTCTTGAGGTGATAATCCGGACAACGAGAAGATGAAGAACTAAGGCTCAGGTAACCTGTGCGTGAGAGCTGTCACCGGGTGCCCAAGCTGGGTCCGTGATGCTGCCTTTGGCCTGCGGTCTACCGCTCCACGTAAAGCAGGCAGTAGCTCAAAGAAATACTTATTGAATATTTAATGTGTTCAATACATATTTAAATAAATGTTTCCCATGAATATTTAAATAATTAAATATTTAATACTTGAAATCTCCTTTCTTTTCCCTTCTGGTTTGGTTTCCATGGGGATCTGTACTTACGGGGAACTTCAAAGCATGCTAAGGAAAAGCCACACTGTCCTCAACTTCTGCCTTCCTGCTTATTAATAGAATCAGGGTTTGTTAAAATGGCAAAGACTTTTGATATTGTCTAGTCCACCCTATACTCTGGTGCTTGGGGCCATGAGGCTTGGGGCTCTCAGATTCAGGTGCCACTGTATGTCCACTGCCGGCACCCTGAGGGTAGTGTAGCTCCTTGTCGCTCACGCAATATAGGGTATGGCTGGATGGCACTGTCTCCCTTCAGAGTCAAGGGTCTGTTTTGTTTATTCATAGGGCCGCAGATTATTTCCAGATGGCTGAAGGTGCTAAAAGTTCACCAGCCTATGGCTAAATGTAGCCATACCCACACAGGGTTTAGACACTCAGGGTCCATGGGGCTGGTGGTAAATGATAATAATGGCATGCCTAAGGAGGCATCCCAAGTTGAGCTCAGCTGTCAGAGTGGTCTGAGGGATGGCTCTATTCACCTCCCAGAAGCTAAGTTTGAGAACACACCTCAAGGTCACGCACACCAGTTTTTAACCTTGTTCTGTGGCAACTCATGATCAGAATGGCATCCAAGTCCTGGTAGAGAGGCAGGAAGGCTAAGCCAGTGGGAGTCTGGAGACTTCCACCCAATCAGAGCCACTTCCTTTTTACCTATTTATAGGTTGGGTTCTGCTGAAAAAATTTTTAACCATGAATGTGAAACTTTTTAATTTTCCAGGCATCTAAATACTTTCATTAGATGTATCTGTGTATTAGCTACAGTAGGGCTTAGCTACCAGTGGAAAACCAAGACACAAACTAAGCATGAATAAGATATATATAAACAAGATATAAGTTTATTTCTTTTCACGTAAACTCCAGGTTATGGCTGGCATGATTGCACTGGTTGTGTGAGAGTAGACAGCTTCATGCTTTCTGTTCCACCTTCCCAATTGTGTTTTCCTCTTCCTCGTGGCTCCAGCTGGGGCTGCAGCCCTCACATCCATGCCCCAGCATGTCAGGGAGAAGGGTGCATGCCATGCCTTTCAGAACATGCCCTCCCCGGGCGCTGAGTTCTGTTTACACCTCACTGACGAACACTGAGTCATGCTGGCTACTCATAACTGCAAGTGAGGCTTTGAAATGTGGGTTTCTGGATTCTGATGGCCAACTAAATAGGGAATGCTCAACATCTGGAAGTAGAGAGAGAGACTGAAGGACAAAGGTTTCTCTTCCTTTACTCGCCATCATCAGTCCAGTTAGCCCAGGTTCAAAGCTCGGATTATCTGATTTTCTCCTTAGATCTTCCTAGAGCTAGTGGATCAAAAAGGGATATAAAGACAGCTTGAAAGGTGACGGCTGAAATAGCAGTAGCTGAATAGCAGTAGCTGCTGAATTACGCGCAGCAGCTCAGAGCCAGTTAGTGGAGAGCAAATCAGTATTTACAGCTCAACACAGACGTCGGCAATGGAAGAAAGGTTAAATTATGTTTGGCATATTCTGCTTAAGGCATGGAAAGACTGGTACACTATGGGAAGATTCCTATCAACGTGGTAAAAAGTTTTCAAAGACATTTAAAGCCATGAGCTTAGTCACCTGGGAAATTCACCTAACGCGGCATAGCCCACTCCCTGAGTATTCTGGGCCTCACTGGAAGCAGGCCTGCAATGCTCAGAGAGTGAACCATCTTCCCTTCGATCTCTCTCTCTCCTTCCCGATGTTTAGCATTCTCTGTGTTGGTGTGTGCTGGGGGCAGTGAGGAGAGGGTGTACGGAAACATAGGGGATATGGCGCCCCCCTTGGTCCCCGAACCTTGAACCTTGAATAAGACGTGGTTCCTAGTGTGTGCTGAGCAAATAAATGAGTGGGCCAGCTTGGGGGCCTGAGACTCAGCTCTGCGACGGGGCCTCTGAAGACGATAGGGTTCTTGTAAGAACAAAGAACGAGGCTTACCAGGCAGGAGGAGGAAGGAAATAGCTGTGGGCCTATCGTGCACTGAGAAACAGGTTTCAGACCACAGCGGACAGGGAAGGAGGGCTCTTACAAGTGCAAAGATCAAGCTTTCTACTGTGATTTTCCCGTCAAGCTTTGTTTTAGCTTATATTCCATTCATTGTTACGGTTATTATTTTTACATTTTATAACTGTTTCAGCATTTCTTCAAAAATTAGTCAACACCAGCCCCAGTCACAGAAGGACACATGTTACATAATTCCACTTATATGAGGGACCTAGAAAAGTCCAATTCATAGAGACAAAAAGTAGAAGGTGGCTGCAAAAAGCTAGGGTGGGAGGGGAAGGGGAGGCTGTTTAATGGACACAGAGTTTCAGTGCAGGAAGACAAAAACGTTCTGGGGATGGATGATGGTGATGGTGGCATTGTGAATGTACTCAAAGCCAATGAATAGCCACTTAAAAATGGTTAAAGTGGCAAATTTTATGTTATGTATATTTTGCAATTAAAATTGGCCTAAATGTTAATTGCATGCATTAGAGAGCTGCGCTCCCTTCCAACTGCCAATATTTAAAAAAGTGTTTTAACCACAGCTTATAACAACTTTGCGAACACTACACATGGTTTTCCAGCATTTCTTACAACTCACCTGCACTAGGCAGGGTCCCTCCCTGGGCCTCCAGGAGCTGCTCCCGCCATGTGCTCAGTGCAGTTTCTAAATGATTCACCGGACCAACTTCAAATCATTCAGTAACTTCCATCCTCACGAAGTTCCTCCAACACCAAACCGCTCCTCAGTGCTCTGAAACCAGCTTGCCAGGGTTTGGGAATTTATAAACTCCCACTGTCAAATTGGTATCCGCCTGAGGAGAGGGTGTAGGCTCCCACCCAGCTCTCTATGTGAGGCCGGGGAGCAGCAGTGTGGCAGCAGCTGGGACTGTGGCATTCATGCAGATTCTCAGGCCCTGCCCAGGCCTCTCGAACCAGAGACTCTGGGAGTGAGGCCCAGTAGTCTCTGTCTTCTCGAGCCCTCCAGGGGATTCTGAAGTGTGAAAAACACTGCTCTAAGGGGCCGCTGACTTCCAAAACATTAAGAGCCAGTGTGTTCACGAGAGAAGTAAGCACAGCCAGAAGGCCAGTGAGAATTTCTTTACTGGGGCTTGCCAGTTGAAGGTTTGCTCTGTCTGCAAATGTCTCATCTGGTTACAGCTTTCACGTTCCCCCAGGAAACAAGACCAAAGCTCCCCACACTGACTGGAAGTTTGTTTCAGGGGAGAAGTAGCTCCGCCTTCCTGTCGAATCTGCTGACTCCCTGTCTGACCAGAGAGAGGGACTATTCCACCACTGCGCTACCATAAAAGTCAGGACCTCTGTCGACCCTGCTGTCTCTGCCTTCTGCATGGAAGTGCCGAGAAGGACAGGAGGGGTGCAGGCTGTGGCCGCCTATGACTGCCGCTGACTACGGTTAAGGTGACTCTGTAGAGATGCACCAGGTTTTAGGGGCAGAAGACCTCAGTTTGGGTCTGTCTCTCACTAGCAGTGTGAACCTGAGCCTTAGCTCCCTCGTCTGGAACCTGGGGGCGGCAGGGCTCTAGCTGGGGTCCAGAAGGAGGTCAGTGAGAGCCTTTCACCCAAGACAGTCTGACCAGCTCTCCCACTGATCATCTACGTGCGGCTTTAAAGTAGGGCGTCAACCCCTCCCTGTCTCAGAGGGCTGTTGTGAGGACTAAAGGAGGCGATATAAACAAAGAGCTTAGCGCATCGCCTAAAACGGGTCCTACAAAGTCGTAAGTGTTTAATATGATTTATAACAGTAAAGGCTAGAGGTCAGTTATATCCTGTAGTATCACTTCAGAGCCCAAAAAGAAAAATTGATAACTATGTGCAACAGAGTCACACATTTTAACAATAAAAAAGATGCAAGCTACTGAGCTCATTAGTATAATGTGAACAAGAGACAATATTCCGCCTTCATAAAAAGTTTCAAACAGCAAAAAGTAATAGATTCCAAACCCAAAGCACCTTAGACTCCTTTTCCGGATTGGGAGGTCAGAGTCTCCAGACACGGTTCTTCAGACAGAATAAAGATTATACTATTTTATGTTCATGTAAGAGTAAACATTCTTTTAACTACTTTCATATCTACTACCTCAGAGAAAAAGATAAAAAAAGACAATCTCCTGAAACATAGGGAGGTATATTTTTCCGAATTCTCTCTACAGGACTTTGCACTAGGAAGATGGACGGCCATCCCACCCGCACAGCCTGCATTCGCTGTGTGCCTTGACTGTCTAACCACATGCTGGCAAGTAGGAAGGGGCTACATTCCGTGAATTCTGACGAATCCCTCCAGATCAGTTGTCGCCGTACCGCCAACTATTTTGGGTGATGGCATTAATCCGTCTTGACAGATTTAACTTTCTGAAGAGCAACAGATTCATAGGGACTTTAAACGGACTTAACAGGAGCAAAGAACAAATGTTTAAAAAATATTAAAAAATCATCACGCCGCAGTCTTCTTTGGTAGTGCTAGAATGAAGCAATCTCACCAGACAGGCAGCGACTCTGATCTCTGACTCACAAACCAAACAGCATTTCCAGAGACATCCTATCACATTTCCAAGCTTTGTTCCATTTCCCTCTAATCCCAAGATGCTCAGGTACCACAGTAAACTGCAACCTTCCTAAACCCAAATGTCCTTAGTAGGTACATACCAAGCCATAAGACTAGTGACATCCACACTACGTTTGGAGAGAAACACTTAGACTGTTTTGGAATTGCAAATAATCACTCATTCATTCAAAAGGTATATTAAGCACCGACAAAAACTATGTGTAAGACATATATCATTTATTCATTTTTCTTTTTTCTTTTGCAATTAAAAAAAGAGAGATATGGTTAACATTCCACAAAATTAATCCTTTATTTTAAGTGAACAATCCTGTGGTTTTTAGTATGCTCACAAAAATTGTACAACCATCATCGCTATCTAATTCCAGTGCGTTTTCATCACCACCGAAAGACACCATGCACCCATTAGCAGTCTCTCCCACTTCCCTTCCCCGCTCCGCGGCCCCTGGTACAGACTAATCTGCTTTCGGTCTGTGGCATTCGTTCATTCTATCATTTTTGAACACCTTCTCAGCACCAGGCATGGTTTTAGGCACAGGGGACAGACTGGTGAAGAAACCAGGCTGAGTCTCCCCTAATGGAGCTTTCCTTCTAGTGACTACATGTACTCCACGGAGTTAAAATAACATACAGGGTGGGGCAAACGTAGGTTGACAGTTGTTTGTATGGAAAATAGTATAATAATAAATAAAAATGCAAAATAAACTCTTGTGTTTCCTGTACCCACAACTGTAAACATACTTGTGCCCCATGCAAGGAAATACAATACGCTCGGCCTGACAGATAAGAGAACCCAAACATACACACACATACACATGTCCCACAAAAGAAGCAGAACTGACTCAACCATCTTTCTCACTAAATGACTTTCTCTAGAAAACTGATGTGTGGGAATTGCCCCCTCTTTCCTCCTCCTGGTTCACTGGGAGGGTTGCCAGAATCAAACCAAAGAGCTGAAGAGTGAGAGGCAGGACCCGAACCACAGCCTGGGCAAGCTGGACAGCTAGCGTCAGAACAGCCAGGGGTCTTTCCTCGTCTCGGGTTCACGTGTCTTGTGCCACAAACCACCATCTGAGCCCACTTGCTGGCTAAAGGCCTCGGCTTTAACCCCCAACCTATAAGCTTCTGACAAAGATAAAATTGTCATCCAAAAGTGCAGCTTCCAACCAAAACTTCTGAGCCCCACCCCAACTATGAGACCTCTGTTCTAGGCATAATGAAGGAATTTCACTTTTAATTTATATATATTTTTTATTTTAGAGAGAGGGGAAGAAAGGGAGAAAGAGAGGGAGAGAAACACCGGTTGGCTGGCTGCCTTCCATGCACACCCTGACCAGGGACCCAACCCATAGCCCAGGCATGTGCTCTGACTGGGGACTGAACAGCGACCTTTCAGTCTGTGGGATGACAAGCAACCAACCGAGCCGCACTGTCTGGGGCCTCACTTTTAATTTTGGAAGACAGAGTGTGTTTAGGTCTCAGAGTTTATTGTAAAAGGACTTGTAGGACTTGATCTCCTGGATATGAAATGTTCTGACCAGCTTACAGTTCAAAAAGTGTTGCTGAAGCTCCAAACTGACCACTCCCTGCCATTCGTATGACAAACTTGCTGTGATTCCTCAAAAAGACATTACCAACAGATACACACATGTCGCCATATCTTTGTACCCAAACACTTCCCAATTGTGTAAACTCAAACATAGTTCAGAGAAAGTTAAGGAAGAGAATTAGTGATTCCATTGAGTCAGTGAAACAGCTTCTTTGTTGGGATTTAATAAGACCATGAGGCCAAAGTGTTTTGTGTAATTAAAGTAACCTTATAATTTATTGTCCAAATGAAATCCTTTTGAGAAGGAAAGGGGCACATTTAACAAGATGAGACAGCAGACATACGTCTGGCCAGCACAGGACAAATGGGGGATGGACATGCAGGCACCCTGTGCACGGGCATCACGCCAGGTCCTGACTGAGAGCACCTCCCCAGTCCTGTCCCGACGCCTATGCCCTGAAAGGGAAGGACGGATCCTCTATACTACCTGTCGGAAAATGCTAATGATCACAGAGATGTAATCTCCTACGATTACTCTTTAAGGCCCCTCCGGTAGGCTCAGGTCACCCCGAATACTAAAAGCTGTTTTAAAACAAACCTTGCAACACATGCAAAGGAGCTTGTAATGAGGACAAGTCTGGAACAGACAAGTGACGAGCTAAGTTAGTCAGCAGACGTGACAGGCCAGCCTCTGAGTGTGTGTGCGCGCACGGGTAAGTGGAGGGGCACGGCAAGGAAGGAAGAAGTTGCTGTGATTTTTCCTCTTCAAAGAATTAATGAGAAATATTTAAAAAGCAGATAACTCGGTCATGACTAACATAAAAACAATAGCACACAATTGCAGAACAGGACACAGAAGGGATTTTTTGGGGGGGAAATCAATAACTGCAACCTTTTCTCACAGACCTTATTTTTTCTGATAAATCAAGGATAGAACTAGTTTTTTTAAAACTGCTCATATTTCTGAAGAATTTTACCTGTAGAGAAGCTTTCTCTGTAACAAAGTTTCTGCACTTGAATAATGGTACTGACCTCCTTCACAATAAAAAATTATTCAGGCCTCCCTCAGGCTAACTTAAAAAAATATTACAAGGCTATAAATTCCTTGTGTTTTAAACTCTTACATAGCTATAAAATCAGAACAAATTTATAACTGATAATATAAACAAATGCACAAAGCTAATAAAATCCAATGAGTCACATTAATTAATCTGACACAAACTGTTGAAATTCGATTTCCACATTGTGGTCTGGTTCTTTTGAGCATGCCCACCCCTCTCCCTGTCTTGCTGGGCCTTACGTGACAACTCAATTCTCCGACCACTCCTTCCGACCCAGGCTGTGCGTGCAGCTCTCAGTGTCACACACTCTGCCCCCTGCTGTCATTCGGCCTTGCCAGGGCTGGAAGGCATCATTTGTAATCACACTCACCTCGTCCTTTGAGTTGCTATTAAAAACCATGTGGTTCCAGGACACAGCGTGATGTGACTGTGGGCACTGGGACATCAAATCAGCATTTCGTTTAAGGTGGTCCCCCACCGAGGGCAGACCACGCTTACGTTCAACTTGTTTTTAAATTATCATCAACATGAATTCCACTGGGATTGCAAGCTCCATGAGGTCAGGGACTTGGGTCTGCTCACTGACTGGTGTTCCCAGCAGAATACATAGTAAGCACTCATCATATATTTACTCAGTGAATGAATGACTGAGTGAATGAATGGAACAGGGAACTCCAGCAACCATAAGAAATATACCCACGGTCCTCAGTCTCCTGGAACTTGAAGGAAGAACAGGCAGAGTCCTGCCAATGAGCTTAACAAGTATAAGTATACACCAGAGGAACTGACACATATCCTCACCAGATTTTATAACCAACACTCTGAAAAAAAAAGCAATGGTATGCAAGAAAGTGGACCGGTTTTCCTGAAGAGTATTAGTGCAGCAAAGAGTGCTCGTTGCCCTCCGTCAAATGGCGAACAATTGGTTTGTTTGAATTAACAAAATCCAACACCGGCCCACGGTGGTGCAATGGAGTAGGCCGGAGTGGGCAGGAAAGAGGGGACCGAGAACGTATTAGATTAGCACCAACTGCAGGCCAGCAGACCCTGTGGCAGGAACTTGACATCTGTTACCTAGTTTAAACTCCACAAGAACGCTATGAGATGGGCTTCACTGTATCACTTACATTTCTACAGATAAAGAAACTGATGCTCAGAGAAGTTAAACAAGGTTCACACAGCAAGTAAGTGGGAAATTAGTTTTTGAACCCATGTGTGTCCAGCTGAAGTCCTTACTCTGTGTTTGGGCCACGCTGTTTGTTTCCTAAAAGAAGTGACGTGTGGAGATGAGGGGCAAGAAAGCGAGTGGTGAGACAGCAGATGAGGAAAATATTTCCTGTCCTGAAGGTAAATGGATAAATTAAAAATTAAATGATCCACCCCATTTATTTCTAAGAAACACAGTAGAAGCTCTTTAAGAGAAACCCCGACAATCCCAGCCAGAATGTTATTTGTTTCAAAAATGAGAAGTTCGGCCTGTGGTTTATTCTGTGATCCTCTCCTCTGGATGGAGGAGAGAGAGGCTGCCGCAGCGGCATCCGCAGTTACTTCTAGAACAGGTGGATGGGTGGGCACGGTAGTTCGAAATTCACACTTCGGACCTTCGTAGCTAAGCTTTACCCTGTGTGCTTTGAATAACATGCTATAGTACCCACCGTAAGTAAAACTGCATACTTTCTTCTATTTCCCAAGCATTTTGTGCTAATTTTTGACTTGCTAACGTAAAACATCAATGGGAAAATGCCTGGTCTCCTCGTGCCAAGCAATGCCTCACGGAAAACAGAACTCACTGGTGGTTAGAGCTGTGCCTCCAGAGTCAGACCGCTTGGGTTAGAATCTCAGGACCGGCTCTTACTGACTGACCTTGGATAAATTTCAACGAGTCATTTAAGCCTCAATTTCCTTATCTGTAAAATGGGAATATCGCCAATGGCTCCCTCTCAGGGCCTTTGTGATGTCATGCATGCAAAGCATTTTGCCACGTGCCTATCACATGATTGGAGCTAAGTAAATATTAGTTACTATTATTGGATTATGCCCAGATAATATTAGCACTAACAAGGTAGCATAGGGTAGAAACAAGCCACATCTACTATGCTGAGGTTACTCTGGCCACAGTAGATTATCACTTTAATTGGAAGTATGTCATAGCACAAACTACCCTACAACTCACTGGTATTCCCCCAAGAACACTTAGTACCACATTTGGAAAAGAAATTACAAAACCTTTTAAACTGCAATAATTGCACTGTTAGCTGCAAACTCCAGTGAAAAAAAGAAATGTTTCTCTAGGTGGAGACTGCTATAGTGATGAACTAATACGCCACGCAAGACCAGGTGCATCTTAATCCATCTGGTTTTCTCTTTTATTTTTTAACTGAAAGGACTTTTTGAATTTATACCATCATCAAATTACTCTAAAGGAAAGGGGGCAGGGAGGTGGATCCGAGAGCAGAACTACAACCAATACTGACAGCCACGTTCAAAATATCAGAAGGGCTAGGGGGGAAATTCAGAGATGAAGAATGGCAACAGACTGAGAAGGGCAGATGGACCACTGCCTGGACAAGTCTTACTTCAGGCGCTGGTTTCTGTCAAGACAGTAGTTCCAACATGCTACTTCAACAGATGCAGGAAAAAGAGGGCACCAAGGAACACGCAACACCATCATCTTCAAGAGGCCCCCTTTGGGTCTTTTTCGTAGGAGCAGTAGTGCAGACCTAGAGATAACTCTGTGCTATTACCTGAAGCAAACTGAACTACAGAGCACCGGTACTGAGAACTTGGGTTTTGGTCATATTCCCGTCAAGTGCACCTCCCTAACTGTGAGCCCTAACTATTGTTTCCATCTTCCTCTGTCCCTCCTTCATAGATGTGGCTGTTTTTCCACCACTGTACCACTTTGTTAGTTTTAATGTTTCCTCGACATAATCTAATAACTAATACTTACTTAGCCTTCTTATGTGCAAGTAAGCGATGTCCACTGTGGTATGCAATCTGCCTTTAATCAAAACATCAGTTTAACCTGCAAACATGTCCTGTATATGCAACAGAGTAGGCCAGGCACTGTAATAAATATACAAACAAATCAGATGCCAAGTCTATTTCTTCATTCAACAATGTTTTGTTAATGTTTACGCTTATGTCTTGCCGGGCACTGTACTGGGGAGCGGGGATGAAATGATGCTGCATAAAAGGAACGACAATTCGTGCCTCGTAAGGTTCATATTCTAGGGGCTGGCCTACACCCTGCCCATAGAGAGCCCAAAGCTGACGGGGGAGGAGACTTATCCACCACCAGGAAGCCACAGTGGAGAAACCGACTGAGCAGTTATATTCACACTGGATGAGCAAGCATGGAATCTAATCGAGTGAGTGTGTGTATGCCCCCCCCCAGATTCAAATATTTCCTACCGACAAAAACTTACTATTCCCTATACACTCAGCCTCACTTTAAGAACCAGCAATATGGTTTAATAATAAACTCAACCCATATCATGGTACATATTTACTGTAGGCTTGGGGAATTGTTGAGAATACGAGAGCATATGGAGAGGAAATAATTATACCTCCACTCTCCCCGAAACTCTACTGTTGCTCAGCTGCGCAACTGTCGACAATCGAGACTTACACTCTTTTTATTTTAACTGTGGTATTACACACATATATAAATATATATAATATATATAAATATATATAAAATAAGATTGACCATTTTAACCACTCAGGGAGTGTAATTCAGTGGTATGAAGTACAGTCACAGGACGTGCAACTCTCCTCCTTTTAAATCCTGCTTTCTTGTCAATGAGAAGATCACATCAGGGTGTATACTGACATACTTAAGACAGGCAATGCTAAAGCTCCAAGTTCCAGACGTTTTACTATAAAGCTTACACACACACACACACACACACACACACACACACATACCCTGCAGACAGACCAACACAGGAGCAGCAAATACCCGTTTTTCAAATGCCATCTTTAATTGCTTGCTAGCGTCTGTTAGAAGCGGAAGGCAGGGATGGCAGTGCGCATGCTTCATGTCGATCATCCCGGGACCAGTCGTCTCGGTACAGGTTCAGGAGGCTGGAACAGAGCTCCCACTCTTGACCAGCACACAGCCACAGGTGACAGCTCCGTGCAGCCTCCCCAGCTCGTCTCAGACTCTTCGCCATGAGCAGCTGGCCGGGCACCAGCTACTTTTCTAGGAACCACTCAGCCTCTCTTGATTCAATGTAATTAACTCAAGATACAGTGCATTCTTGCTATGTGTAGGAGACACTGTTCCAGATGCTGTGATAATGAATGATAAGTGGGATCAGTTCCAAACCCTAAATATTTACAACGTAGAAGGAATTCAAGGCAGGGACTTGAACAACTACTGTGAGAGGGAGGATATGATCCATTCTGTGGAAAGAAACAAACAAAACTGGGGGTTCACCAGTTATATTTGAGTGAGGCTGATCAGGGCCAAAAAAGGTCACAGCGCTGGGGCGGGCAGAACCAGGCAGGATGAGGGACAGGATAGACCCCGGGAGTGAGAGAAGCGTGACTGTGGTTCAGGGCAGAAGAGGACGTGGGCTGAGGGAAGATCCACTGACACAGGAGAGGCTGAGGCTCAAGATTTGTCATAAGACATTTCTAGTGCACATGTTTAGCCTTTGTTTTGAAGTACATATTATATAGAGAAAAAGATACAAACGTGTTGGAGCTGGGAAGACCTTGGTTCAAATCCTAGCCCTCCAGCTATCAGCTGGGGGAACTTAGGTAAGTCTTGCGACTTCTCCGGGCATCACATCCACAAAATAGGGGCAAGAATGTCTATCCTGAAGGGCTGTGGGAAAGTTATCTGAGATGCAGTTTGTACAGTGGCTAGCAAAGTATTCAGCGTCTGGCAGGCACGTGATACATTTTGGTTGCCTTTTATCCAGGGGGGTTCTGAGTAGCATTCTGGACTCCAAAAGTGTGGAACAAGTGCAGTATTTGTTGCTTTGAGGCAATTCAAAAGAAATTTAAGTCTTGAAAGTTTCCACTCCAGTGGTAAGAAAAAGGAAATCTATATCTTACAGAGCCACGAGAAGAGAAATTACGGTCACGGAAAGGTACCCATGTCATGACACTCCCTCAGACACATACTCTCTGAGCGGTCACACGAGAGCTGTGCGTGAAGGCTGAGAGCACGGCGAGGCCACTGGACAGTTCCCTGTAAGTGAGGGAAGGAAGTGTGAGGCTCACACATAGCACAGACACATTTGCAACTTCAGCCCTACTATTCACGAACTTTGTAATCTCACACAAATCACTTAGCCTCTCTGAATCTCTACTCCCTCAACCATGAAGGGCAGATTAATCCCTTTCTTTCTGATCTCACTTGGGTGTCACGAGACTCAAACAAAATAGTGGACATGGGCAAGTGGGCAAGCCCTGCTGACCATCAAGAGCCATACAAAGGCACAGCACCGTTATTACCACCATCCCAGAGAGCAAAACGAAATCTTTTAGCTATTAGAGCATAGCTATGATTCCCCTCACCCTGGCTGGTGTGGCTCAGTGGATTGAGTGCCGGCCTGAGAACCAAAGGGTCACTGGTCCAATTCCCAGTCAGGGCACGTGTCTGGGTTGCGGGCCAGGTCCCCAGTAAGGGGGTGTGCCAGAGGCAACCACACATTGATGTTTCTCATCCTCTCTTTATCCCTGTCTTCTCCTCTCTAAAATAAGTAAATAAAATCTTTAACACTCGCACACACACGCACACACGCACACTGTTCTGCTCAATGGCATAAATAACAACTTTTCTATTCCTTATTCGCACAGCCCACAGAATTCCCTGACAAGAAAAATCTTATTTTGGATTTCCATGTGAAAAGTTACATGAACTCTCTAGAGCATTAGGAAAAGTAAAAAGATTCCAAATACTGGAAAACAAGCAATACTGAACTGAAAACAGTCTTCTCTGGACATCTTGCTCTCAAAGCCCTGTCTGTCTTCTGCAAAACTAGGTCCTTGTTACTAGCATTGCTCCTTCCTCTCTCTCCTCAAATTGGATCTGGCAGTTAGTGCTGGTGGCTTGCAACTTCTCCTGGGGATGGTGTGCTGGGTTTAGAAAAATTATTCTGTAAGCCAGGGCAAAGACTGACATGAGTTCTAGTCCCCTTTCTCCTGTAACCTGGCATCTCCAGACCTCGGGAGGAAAATGAGGGGCTGACAGTACACGATGAGCTGAGAAAACGGCTGAGATTGAGAGACTGTCCCCGGAGACTTGAGGGAGACAACATGGCACCTCTTCCTTCGGCGGCTGGCCAGGAGAAACCCCACGGGTCAGAAAGTGGCAGCAGGGCCCTGTCCTGGTCCTTTATACCCCCTCCATCTTCACGTGGAAATGCCCAGGGGTGGGGTTAAAGTGTGCAGGCTCAGGCCAGTCTGGCCACACCAAGGGGCTGTGGGGCAAACAACAGTTTGGTTCAGAAAGCAAGCGGCAGGCTAAACTAGCAGCAGGGCACAGTGGCAGGGCGAGGCAGCATGGCTGGGTTCACGCGTGGTATGGGACTAGGTCTGAGCACTGCCGTGGACTCACTGTGGGATGTAGGGCGAGTTACACAACCCCTCCGTGCTGCAGTCTCCTGGCCTGTGACGTGGGGATGGGTAGAACTTTCGGCAACGATCGGTGTTTGGAACAGTAATAAACATTCACCAAATGGTAGTTGCCATCATCAGTAGCAAGATGAGCTTAATTACAGATGACTGAAAGTTCGTGTAGGATTACACAAATTAATTAAATATAGCACATTAACACGGCGTCATACAGTATGACCTTGTCTGGTCTTCAACACCACTAAAATTGCTCTCTGAAAGGTAACCAGCGAGGCTCTACTAGCTCTCTCTCCAGTTTTCCATTTATCTGTGCTGTATTACTTGGCACTGCTTATCTTTCCTTAATCTGAGAAACTCTGTCCTCTTGGTTTTTTGAAACCACAGCCTCCCGGTTCTCCTGTTCCTGCTTTGACTGCACCTTGGCCCTTAGCCATCTCCCTGTCCACCCCGGCACTCGGCACGCCAGTCCTTGCCTGCGGCACCATGGCTGTTCTGATGCTTCCCGACCCTGTTTTTCGAGCCATGTGTCCTCTTCTGAGTGTGAGACCCAACTTTTCCCAATGTCCATGATATTCCTCAAGCTCAGTTTGCCCAACAGACCTTTCTCAGGCAAACCAGTGAGTCCTTCGCTGCTCTTCCTAGAGTAATGCCCAACCAACCTTCCAGCCCACCAGCCTGGAAATCCTGAATGAAAGCAGACAAGCTCGTGGCAACCACTCCTCCATGGAGAGGCTGGATAGCACAGTGGCCCAGTGTGTCAGTCTTGAGTCAGACTGCTCAGGTTCAAGTCCTGGCCCCACTACTTACTAACTGTAGGACCGTGAGAAGTTATCTATTCTCTCTGTAAAAGGTATAAAAATAGTCCTGCAATATGCAGTGGTTGTGAGGATCAAATTAGTTTATATATCTCAAGTACTTAGAAGCGTAGCTGGCACACAGCACTCAATGACTATTGGCCACCATTACAACTACTTTTCATGAATATAATAGGAAAATTTGAGTGGGTTAGGCTCAGCAGGCTTTGCAGGCAAATATTTTATGACCTTCAATCTGCTTTCTACTAGTGAATAAACCATGGTGTTTTGCAGAAACAAAGCAATTAATTGGAACCCAATGTTGACTGTGATTAAGAATAAACTGTATTCTATTGTCCCAAATGGCAACTTCATAAATAGGGTAGATGTTGCCTCCCACTCCATCAGAGCCAGAGGGTTCTAGTCATCTGATACAGTGACCACCCCACCCGAGAAGCACTGAACCATCGGGGGAGCTTTGCAAAAACCACAGATTCCCATGGCCCAGACTCTGAGACTGTTTTGTTAGGTCTGGGACCGCCCCAGGAATCTGGGGACACCATCCACACTTGGGATCCACTAATCCAATCAATTACCTTCCCGTCAAGGATGGAAGTAGGACCCTGTTGAATCAGCCCACTTCTCCCACCTGTCAGTAAAGGCTCTGCAAGGCTTACACGTGTCACTGATGTCTCCTCCAGCAAAACCACCTCTAGAAAGTGAAACAAAGAAATAAATCATACATCGAGGTTGTAATCTCCAAATGTGGGTAAGTGTGTCTGTGTCTAGTGCATTCCAAGGATAGGTAGGAATGGCTAGGTTTCACGAGTTCTTCCATTTGTAGAGAGAAGTACAAGTGACAGATGACTCTGGCCTGTGGAGTCATTCAGTAACAATAGCATCTAAGGCCAGTGCAAATGACACCGAAGCCTGCTTTTATACCTTTTTAGACAAAACAGCCTTCCAGATTTTTCTTGAGACATGTTCTTCTGTATGTCTGGGAACAACCTTTGCAGAGCCCAGGAACTAAGTGCCTGCCAAGCTAAAGACTTCTCCCTGTAAGGTTCAGTAGGGATTATATAAGATTTCCTAACTGCTCGATGACAACCCCCTCTAATGTTTGGAAAGTAGTTCATGCTCAGCTGTGATTTTGGCAATCAAGTGCATAGCGACAGAATCTGCAACAATGACCTCATGACTCAAGTGTCTACACCCTTGGCAAAGCCAGGGGTCCTCTCCAAAGACTCTCCAAGGGGGTCCCACTAGAAAGACAAGGCCCAAGCTTTACCACTAAAGGGCCAGTGCCTAAACTGATCTTCAGCTCAAACAGCCAAGCTGAACTTGAAAAATGTAGAAAACATCAAGTTTGAGAGAGGCTCATGGGCATCCCACTCAATTTTCAACCTACATTTTCAACCTCCTATATTTTCAACCTCCAGTTGTTTGGAAATGTGCATCTTATAGGTGAGTATTATACCTAAAACTGACCCGAGGCTGCAGTGAAAAAGACATAAGGCTGAGTCTACAGGTTTACGGACGGCCTCCTTCTCCCCTACTCCCACCCGCCTCCTCTGCTTCTTCAACAGACTTTCTTTCTTTTCTTTTCTTCTTCTTCCTCTTCTTCTTTTTTTTTTTTTTTTTGGTTTAAGACTTAGTATCTGTTGAAAGGCAGAAATCCTATGAATGAGTGGTACTTTTAGCTCTTGCACATCTTCTCAGAGGGGATTTGATCAAAGAAAACAGGGAGTGAGCTTGAAGTACTGAAGGGAAGACCAAGATTTAGAGTAGGGAATAGACGGGCCAAAGGCAATCTGCCCCAAGCTCATAATTTGGCCAAAGGCTAATGCCGCCTAAATCTGCTAAGTGTTCTCAATTTTACTGCACATAAAATTGAACTGGGGAGGGGTGCTTTAAAAAAATGCCAATCCCCAGACTCCAAACCGATAGAGTCTGATTCAACTTTGAGGCGGGGCCCCCTGGAACCTGCATGCTACAAGGCTCCCTGGCCTTTCAGATGCGTGCGGGGAATGCAGCCCGGCCCCCTTCACCGTGTGAGAAGCAGAACTGGTGGACAGTTCTGTGTCGCTGGCTCTGTGATCGGGAGTAGGTCACCTTAATGTTTCTGGTTCTCCCTCCATGTGCTATAACACGTCTCTCATGTGATATCCCGGGAGCGGCATAGCTAGGTGTGAATGTATTTTTAGAAATGTAAAGCAACATAAAATGTAAATCATAAATCACCAGAATCCATTTTTTCATTCTCACTCATTTATAAGCCACATTTAGAAAAAGCTGGCAAACTGCTTCTGAGGGATTCCGGATTTGAAAGAGAAAGTTCCCGGAGGCCCAAATTAGGGTCCCGTGTAGTCTGAGCCAGCTTTTGGTAAAAACCAAATGGTCTCTAAATATAACACAGATCCACATGAATTTACAACACAGTGAATTTTAAATGGCACCCACTCTGCATAAGGATGAATGGGGGGCAGGGAGAGACATCCCACACACTTACAAAGCAAATAATACTCATTCTCACCGAACCAAACAATTTTCTCAGACCAAGATCCCAAATGAAAAACACATTGAATTTTGAAACAATTTTTATAGTTCCAGTAATTTCTTTAATTCTCTTCTCTTATTAATTATTAAGGAAAATACCCACAAAACAGTATTTTTCTTTGAGAGCTAGAGGATCAGTACTCAGTTCTATAGCTGTCCTCACTGGAAGCTGGACATAGCCACCTCAGCCTCACCACACAGAGCTCAGGTCAGGGGCCAGGCAGGTCCAAAGACTTGGTCTCACATTCTCTCCTGAACTAGACCTGTCTCAGTGGAAGGATAAATGTGTTCTGAATTCAAGAGAGCAACCAACTGAAGTCAGATTTCCAAGAAATGATATCAGCCTTCCCAAGGAAATTAAAAGGGTGTGACCAATACTTGGTTCTTGATCGGGGGTTTTAAAATGAAGCATACTTTACCCAGTTGAAGCTTTCATAAATGTAGAGAAATACAGATGTGAAGCTGAGTTTAAATGGATGTCAACAGTAAATTTAAAGTGCTTCAATTCTCTACTGTCAAACTGGGACATATTTTTCCATATTCTTCTTCCCATTTTTCAAAGGAAAAATAGGCCACGGCCAGCTTTTGTTATAGCTCAGTAATTGCTAACAACCAAACCACAGCAAAGGTGTCCTAGTGGGTCTCTTGCCTTCATACAGCTTTCACGGAGCTTACATTCCAGGTATCTCTGGGTTCTATCAGTGCTTAAAATAAATTCAAACTCTCTGCCTTACAGGGTTCTGTACAGCCTGGCCCCGATACTGGGACACCTTCCCTTTTCCCATTGAACTACTGCCACAGAGGCCTTCCCCTCAGGCTCAAGCACACGAGGCTGGCACCAGCTGTTCCCTCTGCCCGAATGCCTTCTCCCCTCATCTCTCCCAGGGCTGCCCCTCTGTGACATTGGGATCACCATAAAAGTCTGTGTTTTCCAGTGAGACCGTCCAAGAACACCCAGTGTAAAGTAGCTGCCCGATCACCCTTTATCATGATGCAGTATTTAATTCTCTGCATAGGACTTATGTCCAGCTGACACTTCTCTGGAACATTTATATTTTTGCTTCAATGGAATATAAGCCATGTAAGAAGAGGGGTCTTATCTCTATGGACCACTGTGCTATCTCCAGTCCATTGAGCTGGTCTTGGCACATAGCAGGCCCACAAATATTTCTTGTGTAAATGAGTATGGGAGACAGTAAGGCTGCCTGACTTCAGGGCTCACATATTAATTAATTGGGCTTAGAGATGTGTCACTTGTGGACCCGATTAATTTAAATTATTGTCCTCTGCTGGAGGTAATTCAGTTAAAACATAATTCAAACTTTTCATGTGTTCTTTATAAATTTAATATTAACATAATTATTATTAAAGAAGTGCTACAAAAGTTTGAAACACACCCCAATAACAATAAGAGACTGTGACTCAATGCATGCCCATGCACTTGAATAATCAAGAGTACAACGTATGTTCCAGGGCTTGAGTTTCATCACAGCCGAAATTATGCTCTGGAAATAAATTCAGCAGATTAATTCTTAAGAACATTATTAGGGTAGTATATCCAATGCCACCCTGATCATCTGAAAAGGTTTTATCCGAGTTATTTGGCAAGGGGATTAACTTGGGCACTGGGGTAGACTCAAACATTAAGTACCATTTCAATGTGATTCTGGGTCTAGGAAAAAGCAATTTGTTAAGTACAGGTTATGTCAAATTTTTGTTCGAGCCTTTCAATGAGGTTACATTTTTCTAGAACCAATTGGTAGAGTCTAAATATAGTTTACAAGCTTATAAGGTCAGTGAAGGGCAACAAGCATCCCAGTGATGTATGTGGCCATGTCAATGACATTGAGCTTCAGCCACAACAACTAGGGAAAAGTGAAGAGCAGCTATACTGACTCAGACTGTGGCCGTGGAGGCCTCTTTATTGTACAGCAACAAACTGTTTCTGACCAATGTGAGCTACGAGCTTTTAAAGGATGATATAAAAGGCAACAGTGGGGATCCAGTAAATAAAATGCAGATCAATATTTCTCCATTCTAATATGTTACTGCCCTCCCCATTAGGGACTAGGAGCCACAGATTTTATTATAATACATGAGAGAGCAAGAAAGTACTGTAGCTAAACTGCACAGACGAGCAGCTCCTGGCATGCAGGGAACAGGAGAAACGAAACATGCTGCCTTCTCTTTATCTGTCAACTGCTTTCTGAGAAGCACCCGGCACTTGTGGCCATTTATATGAATTTACTCTTTAAGACTTGGCCCAGCTTCTTTGAGAGAATGGAATAGGAACACAAGCTTTCAAAGCCTAAAAAAAGGAAGAAATGTTATAACTTTCTGTTCATGTCCTAAGGCATACCGATATCTATAAAAGCCAATGACTTCTCTTCTCATGTTTATTTACCTACTAATGTCAGCCATTAAGTCCCCAAAGTTTATAATCCTAAGGCCAGTGGGAGAATAACAGCACTTATCGGGGGTGGGGGCAAGAGCTTGGATGAATTCAGAATTATGAAATAATGCGTTGCTTCTGCAGATTTCTAGCTCAGTAATTCTGGCTGTCGGCACTTGAAAGTGCCTTCCAGTCACTGTTCAAAACCCTCCACGCAATGCTGCGCGCACACTGCTGACCTCCTCGTCGTCCTGAATAAAGAGGACGCGCTCTGCGGGTCTTTCTTAAAGTGCTCCACAAGCAAGTCATTAGCGAGAGTGTAAACAGAACTGCACTACACTGTAATTACCAAAAGTATGGGCACTTTAAATGTGAGAGAGAATTTTTTAAATACCTCAAAATTACCTTTTTAAAAACTATAAAGGGTCCTTTTTTTTTTTTTGGTGATCGGATTACACCGTCTTTAGGTTCATTATAGTTCAATGCAATTAGATTCACCCTAGGGTTCTTATTGTTCCTTCTCTCTCCCTCAGTTGGATTTTGAAAAACATTTCTTCTGTTAACTAGACCTCAGGGGAATACATCCTTCCTTAACTGGCCTGCATGGGAAGGGCAGACGTTCTGATTTCACAGCGCAGACAGAGTCTGCGTGTGCGGGACCCGCTCGCCGAGGTCACCTGGACCAGCTCCCAGCCTGACTGGAACACCTTCGACAGCAGATGTGCCATCGGGGCGTCAACTTGTTGTTGTCACCCCAAGGACTTTCCCGGGTGATGTAGTGGAAAACCAAGTGAAAACTGTGCTAATGTCACATGAAACACAGATGACAAATCACCGAAAAGTCTGGAGCTAAACTTCCCTTACCTCAGGAGCAAGTTCTGTTTTCCTTCCGTTCTCCTCAGGGACTCCCCCTTTCCTGCAGAGTAACCAAGAAAAACCCTACAACATACAAAGAAGCTTGAAAAAGGAACACAAATGAGTCCCACAACTAGAAAAAAAATAAAGCCCAAATTCCTTCATTTTATGCCACCAGTCACTTGGCTAAAAGACATGACATGATGGCTAAAAGGCAAAAGCACCAATGTCAGAATGAGGTCCCTGAGCATGGTGGCCAGACCCTAGGATGGCCCCAGAGACCCACCCCTCCCGTTCCTGCCTTCGTGTTATCCCCTCCCTCTGAGCGCAGACGTGACCTGCGACTTGCTCCTAGGCATGGACCACAGCAAAGTCACTCCCATGACTGTTACTGACACAGCGGTGAGAGAGGTTCTCCTTGCTGGCTGGCACGCATGTGAGGTAAGCACGCACATTTAGGAGAAGTCCCCCTGGCAGAGAGCCATGGGGAGATTTCCAGTCTGCGACTAAGCTGGGCCCTCAGTCTCACAGCACTAAGGAAATTAATTCCGCCAATGACTTGAAGGGGCAGGGAAGCAGAATCTTCCCTGGTCAGGCCCCCAGAGGAGAACTCCGCCTGGTGGGCACCTCCACTGCTGTCTTGTGGGACCCTGCACAGAGGACCAAGCGAAGTTGCTCCCAGACTCCTGACCCAGGGGAACCATGAGAAAAGAAATGTTATGTTGTTTCGGGCTCCTAAGTGAATGGTATTCTGTTAGGCAGAAACAGAAAAGTAATTCACTGAGGGAAGAAATGAGGGTCACAAGTCCTATTCTGCCCAGCCCAAAAAGGAATAAGGTCATTCTAAGTGTGACTACAGAGCGTTTTGCTAACCCCCTTCCTCTGCAGACAGTCACTGGAAGAAACTCTCAGTGCCAGGCAGAGCCAGCTGAGTGCGTGTTAACCCCTGTAGGGTGCCTGTTAGCTTCTTAGACGTTCTGGGTGCTACAGTGAAAACCTTATTAACCAGAGGAGCTTAACAGACTATGAAAAATAACGGAGGTAGTGACACGTTCTAAAATCTTATTATACTATACAGGGAACTTCTAAGTAGCTTTACTTAAAATTCCTGGAAATGCAGAACAGGAGCACAGTCCATTTGTCTTCATCTGCCTAAAGCTCATGTTTTTGCAAACAAGTCTCCATTGAACCCCTATACCTGTGGGTGCGTGGCGTAGTTCTGGAGTAAAAAGAAGGAGTGCCTGCTGTGGCCTTCTGCTCTGCGTTTGAAGGGCTTTAAAACTCCATGTGCTAATCTTTACCTATGTTAATTTTTAATTACCCTTCTTGGATTTTTAATAATTTCTTCACAGCTTTTTCGTAGGATAAAAATTTCAGAAACAAACCACATAAGGTTGTTTGTATAAAACTATACAAAAGGTAACTTCAGAATATGGAGTATAAAATGCAAAAAGTACAGTTAAAGTGTAGTGGAAACCAAGTACCTATTGTTTTTTCTTATTTTATTTTTATTTTTTATTAAGTCCACTGGGGGCAGATTCGTTAATAAGATCATACAGACTTCAAGTGCCCATCTCTGTGATACACGACCGGTATACTGACGGCACCATGTGCCCACCACTCGTCAGTATATCCAGTATATGTTCAGGACCCCATCAGGGCTCCTCTCCTCCACTTATTTAGTGTCAACGATGAGCAGTTGGTTTATAACCAGGTTCTCTAGCTAATATTTGGAATATTTAGTTCTTAGGTGAATTTGCACTACTCATTATGGTTAGACCACTGATGTTAATGTCAGCCCGATCCCAATATTAATCGTGGAATATGCTACAGATTTAGGTAACCTCTAAGGTTCCTTCTGATGTGAATAGTTCAAGATTAATTTTACTTTTTGAGTAATAGTTATTGATCACTTATAGGTATTAAGAAGTAAAAAAAGGCACAGTACCACGCACATTATGATGACAACAAGTTGCATAAGATGGAACCAGAATCCACATTTTGTGTTAATGCAGATGTTGAAGTTCCAGAAATTTCCAGAGGGACAAAGCATGACAACAGTCTGGAGACTGACAGTCTGGGCTGTAGTCACGCATCAGCTGTGCTTTAGGCAAGTCAAGAGTCTCAGGTCTGGGAGCCCAGTCAAGTTAGGGAATGTAACCATCAACCACTTAACAAATATTTATTGAGCACCTACTGGGAATTGGCACAGTTCCAGTGCTGGGTTTATAGCATTAAATAAGATTGATAAGGTCGGTGCTTGCATTCTACTCGAGGGGAAAATAATTAACAAGCAAGCCAACGATTGGTCAAAGTAATTTGAGATAGCAGAAAGCTAAGTCATTCAAATAAACATATTAGTAGGATCCTACTCCTTGTCAGTCAGTGTTCCAACACCAGAGACTCAACAGTGAGCAAAACAGAGATCCCACCCTCAGGGAGACCACATTCTACCAGGGGAGAGAGATAATGGCACAAGTCATAAAAAGTAGGTGATCTACATACCGTGTTAAAAGGTGGTATGTACAATGTTAAAAATAAGAGAGAGAGCGCACAGGATACAGGTGATTCGGGGTGTGTGGAGGGGTAGTGGGTCACAATTCTAAATGGGGCCGTCAGGGGAGGCACCCACAAGGAGGTGACTTCTGAGCAGTCTGGAAGGAGGAAATGTGCTATGAAGGGAGTTCAGGGGACTACTTCAGATGGAGTGGCCAGGAACATCCTTTCTGAGGAGGTGACGTTTTAGCCGAGATCTCCACATTAAGGAGAAGCCAGATATCCAAAGATGAGGGAACCGCATAGGAAAGGCCCCAACACAGGACTGAGTTGAGCATGCAGGAGCAGAAAGAAAATGAGAGTGGCTAAGCGTAATGATCAAGGAGATGGGGCCAGACACATGGGCAGGGACCAGAACTAAGTAAAAAAAAAAAAGTCAACCTTGATCCTCAATTGTTTCCTCCGTCTGCTACATTGTTACTTTCTCCTGTCTGTGGTTCCTGTTTGTCAGTTTCAAACACATTCAATTATCTCCTGTCTTTAAAGAACAACCCCACACTTCTGGTCACCACTCAACTTCTTCATCCCTTCCAGCCAAGTGTCTCCAGGGAAGAGCCCACATGCGCTGTGTCTGCTTCTGACCCACCCATTGGCTCTTCAGTTCACTCCAAGTGGACTGTTCTCCTAACAGTGATCCTGCTCATGCCACCAGCATTCTCCATGTGTCCAAGTCCAAGCCACGCTTGTCCTTAGCTATTTCACATCTGCTGCCTCTGGCTTAGGGGGCTATGCTCTTTCCAGAAACACTCTCTGCTCTCTAAGACACCACATTTACTCCTAAGTCTCTGGTCTCTCCTTAGCTTTTCTTCTTTGAATTGACTCATAAATGTAGGTATTTGGGGAGGAAAAAGCACTTAGGGGCTTTAGTTAAGTGAGAGCTCATTCATCAGCCTTGATGGCCTTGGCCCAAGGCAACTCGCTTAGTTTCCAAGAGACACTGTAGTGGAGAAGACAGAGCCAGATCACGTGAGACCAGGGCTTGCACTTTGTAACTGAGTGACCTTGGGTCAGAAAGTAGGTGTATCTCCAAGACGCAGTCTTCTCACCTGAAAACAGGGACTTGAACAGTTGCCTTGCAGGGCTGTTAGCAAGACCACATAGTTTATCCTCCACAAGTTGTCCAGCCTGTGCCGGGGAGGCTATTCTATTGTTACTGTCCTCTGAGGCTCAAAAAGAGGACCTTCTGTCCGAATAACAGAGGAAAGAAAAATAACATTAAAAGTGGGGTCGGGGGAGAAAAGCCAACACTAAATTGTTCTAGGTGGAGTCACTGCTAATGACCCACAAACATGAACTTTGCCTTATAAAACTAAAATTCCCAAGCGTGAAAAGAGATTTCTAACCCACAAAATCTCTTTCCAGTTATCAACTGGGAACAAATCATCACTACTGAGCACTGCACGCTCTCCCCACAGTGTTTTGTGTACTTTGGCTCTGTTGGGAAAGGGGCCGTGTGGGGCAGGAGCGCACTCGGAGCCTGGACGGCAGTGCGGCCTCTCCACGTCCTGGCCCTGAGACTGGGGGCAGCTGAAGCCGTATGCTCCTATGCTTCAGTCTCCTCGGTTGTAATATGGGACTAATTACAGTGTGCATCCCATGGGACTGTTCTGAAAATTAAATGAGTTAGTATAGATGAAGTGGTTAGAACAGTTCGTGGCACAAAGTAAGCTCCCAATAAGTCTTAAAAACACTGATGAAAACTACTACTATTTTCAGTCCAAGTGCCATTGGAGTTCTCACTTCAAACCCACAAAGGGATTTGAAATCAGGCATCTCTATTACTTGTCCATAATTGTCATTTTTCCAGTATAAAACAACCCACATTTGTATACAGGATTTGTATGCAGGCTTTGTATACATGATAGGAGATAGATTTGCTGTTAGATATTTACCACTTGCCTCTCCGGATTTACTCTCCCTCTGTTCTGTGTTCGGAAGGCTTCCTCACCCTCTGGCTCTGGTTGGATTCAGATAACGGGAGGCACTGGCCGGAAGTAGGAGAGATGTAGGAACGTGAGTTCTGGGTGTTTATTCCTTCAGTTTCTGCTCTGCTGGGTCACCAGGGCTGACCTCTCCTGGAGGCCACAGCTCCTGCCAGGTGGCCCTCTCTCACAGCTATGGCTACGCTCTCCAGAGTTTGATAACCTTCCTTCAGTGGGGAGCGGGGAAAGGCTCCCTACTGTTGCAAGTTCTGGGATGTTTTGCTGTCTCTTGTTTTCCATAATCCTGAACATACAGTTTTCAACAGCCCCTTCACTGAACCCTCCTAAATTGCCTGATCGTTTCCTGCTGGCACCTAGACTGACCAGCAACTGACCGGCAAGCTGAGTGTTGGGACATACGGCCGTGCAAAGCAGGAAGGAAAGGCAGCACCTTGAACACTTACAGGCGGGACAAAGCAGCACAGAAGGCAGCGCTGGCCCCCAGAGCGCTCCATTGCAAGCGCTTCTGTCATTAGAGCTGGGAGGGCTGGGGGAAGGACTCGAATCTACCCAGCATTTACTGTCCTTGCTTCCATTCAGGTACATATTATCTCCCCAGTCAACCTGCAGGATAAAAGGACTTACTCTCCCTCTCTTAGATGACCCAGGTTTCCTCCTCATCCACATTCCATCCACGCAGGCATTTGCTACCACGCTCTTGAGAACGAGTTCAAATACAAGTTTCTCTAGCACTACCTCCCCTTTTCCAGGCTGGCTGAGTGGAATGGGAGTTACAAGATGCACCCCGGAGCTTCTCCCCGTCAACAAGTAGGCCAGCAGTAGCACTGAATACCCCTGGGCTGCAGCTCTTAATTATAACCAGAAGCTTAATTTTAGAAGGTGACACTGGCAGCAGTTTTCCGCTTCACAATATGAATGAACCAGCAATTTCATCTTTAGGTCATACATCATAAAAGAAAATTGCTCAATCAATGCTATAGGCTGCTTTGGTGATCAACCATTGGCCCAAATAAATAAGACGGGCAAAGTGTGTTGTAGAGCCCCAGAGCAGCAGACCCAGGCCACGAGGCGGTCACGCTGCGAAGGGCTCTAAGGCAGACAGTCTGCGTGTCACGTGTAACACATGCTGTCGATTTAACATGGGCCTGAAACGCACAGGAGTAAAAGTGATATAAAACATGAAGATCTTCAGTATTGTCGTGATGTTAAAAATCATAGTCATAAACAGTAGGAAAAATAGAGAATGGGTCTAAAAACAGAGCCAATGGAGCTGGAGAAGAGGAATTCAACACAGGGAAAAGGGAACCAGGACAAACAGGGCGCCCGAGAACGGGAGACATGAAGGGAGAGCAGGCTGCTTGTGTTGTTCGGTGCGGCACCCGTTGCACGAGTCACGACGGTACATGTTCTCCTGCAAACCCCACAGCTGAGTGGCGCCGGCAACCTGTGAACATGGTGCGGTTTCTTCCAAAACACAGTGCAACGGATGAGCTGCATCTTTAGGTATTCCAGCAGCTGCGTGCAAATCAGATTTCTGCACAGAGAGTCGTATTTCAGATGAGCTGGGGATCTAGCTTTACAGACAAAACACTCAAGTGAATGCTTTTTGTAAAGTGAATAAAGCCCTTGCCTCTGGCTGACTCTTCATTTATGTGTATGAGATTAAAAGTTGGTTTGTGTACATGCATGTGTGGGTATGTGTGCATGTATGTTTAGATAGTTTAAAAAATCTCAGGTTTCGAGTCAGCAAAAGACTCTTCAGTGATTAAGAGTCCTATCAAATGTTGACTAAGAAAAAAAAATCTTGGAATCAGTCTAAGCAAAGATATGAAAAGATCTTTCACTTTAGATGCCTCACTACACTTTCAGAAGGTTAATGGCAGCCCTGACTGGTGGGCTCAGCATCGTTCTGCAAACAGAAAGGTCGCCAGTTTGATTCCAGTCAGGGCACATGTCTGATCTGTCAAACCTTGCGGGAGGCAGCCAATTGATGTTTCTCTGTTTTTCTCCCTTCCTTACCCTTTTACTAAAAATTGTAAACAAATAAATTTTTTATACAAAAAGAAGATTAATGAAAAAAAAAAGGTATAACCTTTAATGAAGTAAGCGAATAATGTAGAGATTTAGCCTGGGATAGTCTTTCTTAGACAGGAGGGTCCACGCCCTATTTTCAGGCTCCCTAGGGCTGTAGGAGAATTTACAGAGGTTTTACTCTCCGTGACAATCCAATCTTCTCCCAGCATTTACACTAAATTCTTATAAATGCAAAAACCCTCTACTTTGTATGGACAGTTTGCAATGAAAAAACATTTGTACAGTATTACTTTCATCTGTGTATTCTTAAATGAGGTTTGAATCTCACTGAAGTTGTGTGATTCTATGCAACTGCTTCTCTTTTAAAAGGAAGTTGTAATTCTGTAGTGTTGAATTTGAATGGAAGGATCAGCATAAAGTTATGATGTCTTATCTTTTAAAAAACACATCATTCTCAACTCTACCATTAAATTAGCCTAAAAGCATTCAGCTACCTAGTGGCAATGAGTAGCCCCAAAGGGTTGTGGTTTTTACCATTTATCACTAAAAGAAGTCAAATTTTTCTTAGGAGAAATGATAGATTTTGGGTCTGGAGCAGAAAATATAAAAGATGAACCCGGAACATCTTATTACACCAGAAGCAAGAGAGTTATCAAAGACCACTAAGAAAATAATATGAAAAGATTCAGCAGCCAACTTTAAAGGGTTCCTACTGGCCAAACTGTAAAAATTAAAACACATCAAATGTGTTTACATTCATGGCACTGATGTCAACAGTAACAATAAAAATGTCTTACCAAATACCTCTGGAGGGTGTGAATAAACCAACTCCTAATTTTGAAAACTGGTAAACAAGAAAAAGAATCAAGCAGTTATCCTGCCTTGTCAGTATAAATATTCAAAGTAATCAAATAGTTGATGGGAAATTTCTCTTTATAGAGAATATCCACCTAATAAATGAGAGTATGGTAAAAATAGAATCTCATCATTTTGCAATGCCCAATAAATTATTACCAATTTAGAAAACCATTTGTGAACTGGTCTTGCAAAATATAATCAAAATTGAATCTAATGAAGCCTTTAGTTCTGACTAAAGAGCATATCGAATGACACCAGAGGAGAGAGTCAACAAACTCTACACTCTGCACACCCTGCTGGAAAGCCCACCTGCTTGTTTTCTCAACAAACAGATTACAAAGAGAAGAGAGTTGGAAATATTGTGACGACAAGCTCTACCCATATTTGGTGCCACTCCATTTTGCACCATATATATATTTGAACAACTTCTAAAACCATTGGACACACATGCATCCTATGTGCATATGTAAACAAATAAGTTGCTTTAAAAGTTACCAGGAAACTATTACAGTTGCAGAATGCAGTATTTTTTATTGGGTAAGCATAAAACTTAGTGTGAGCCCTCACACTTGGGAAATAAAGCAAATTTGGAAAACTTAGGACAGTAATCCTCATCTGAAGCACAAGAACCCATTGGGTATTTAAAATTTATATTAATGATATAAATTTTATATTTGGAAAGTTGAAAATACTTAATGTATATAATATAATGAAAGGTCACTATTGTTTTTTTTTTTTTAACAAATGCCAGGTTCTATGCTGAACGCTTTGTATATATTACATAATAACCATGGCAACAAGTATCATTATCCCTGTTTCTCAGAAGAGAAGCAATAACGTGTCTATGGCTATATAGCTAGTAAGTGGTAGATCCAGTACATGATTCCAAAAATTATGTGATTTTTTAGCTACCTCACCATTCTGCATCAAGAAAAGCTGGATGAACTCATGTTGAATTCTGGGTATACATGTAAGGTACACATGTCTGTCCAGAAGATATGAGGTCTGTCCAGAAGATATCCAGCTATGTAATGTGAAAAATAGAGACATTTAGTGAAGAAAACACAAGAAACAAGAAACACTGTTCATAGGACAATTGATGCCTCAGTCCCCTTCAAAATAGGCACCTTGGGACCTCACAAAGTTCTAATCGCTATCAGGGGGTGTCATATTTTCTGAATCTCATTGATAGTCTGAAATCTATTCCCTTTCAAAGGTGATTTTAAATTTTGGGAAAAGCCAGAAGTCTCAGGGCACCAAATCTGGGCTGTAATGGGGCTGCATCACCTGGGCAATTTGATGTTTTGCCAAAAAACTGCATGAGATGTGATGCATGAGTGGGCCTGTAGTTGCAATGAAGCTGCCAATCACCAGCTGCCCAGAGCTGCAGCCTTCTGAATCATCCAAATAGTTTCAGTAGAGGAATGTTCAAGCTTAACACAAAATTGGATGCAGATTTGTTGCTCTACTTGCTCAGTCATTTTGAATGTGGCAGCCACACAGTACACATGCTCACTTGATGGCGTCCACCACCCCCACTGACTAGTACAGTGAAGTTGTCATTGTTCACACATGTACATTCCAGTCCACTCTCCTTAGCTGACGGGTTACATCGATGTTGCGCCAACTGTTCTTGTTGTATTAACAAGGGCTGGACTTTTTCCAGACAGACTTCATATATAATATTTAACCAGGATTTGGTATAGAGTGTTTAGGGGATAAACAAATCCTTTGAAAGCATTCTGGGAATCTCCTGGGGAAAAATTAGATTTTTATGTTCATATTAGGGCATATATTTTATGAGATGAGGAAACTACCTAAAGCCTAACAGAAGAAAATAGAAAAAATCAATTAAACCAAAAGTTGTGTTTTTTTTTTTAAGATGAATGGGACTCACTAACCTTTAACTAAACTGATCAAAAAAGAGAAAGAGAAAACACAAATTACCAATATCAAAAGTGACATGAGACATCACCACAAATCCTACAGGCATTACAAAGATAATAAGGAAATATTGTCAACAACTCCATGCCAATAAATTTGATAATATAAATAAAATATATAAATTACTTGGAAGATATACAATCTGCCAAACCTTACTCAAGAAGAAATAGGTAACCTGAGCATCCCTCTGTCTATTAAAGAAATTGAAGTCATAGTTACAAACTTCACTATAAAAGAACTCTAGGCCCAAGTGGCTCATTTTACCAAACACTTAAAGAGGCAATACTGATTCTATTCAAACTTCTCTATAAAATAGAGGAAAAGAGAACTCATGAGGCCTGAATTATTTTGGCATCTAACAAGAAAAAGATATTATACCCAAAAAGGAAAACCTACAAAACTACAGGCAAATATCCCCTATGAACAGATATAAAAAAATCCTTAACAAAATATTATCAAATCAAACTTAGCAATATAGAAGAAGGATAATGCATCAAGACCAAGTGGGGCTTATCCCAAGAATCAAAGCTGTTTCAACATTCAAAAATCAATCAGTGTAATTCACCATGCCAAAGGACTAACAAATAGAGCTATATAATCATCTTAACATATACAGAAAAAGCTTTTCACAAAATTAAACTCCCATTCATAATAGAAAACTCTCAGCAAACTAAGAATAGAAGGAAACCCGATTAAGGGCATCTCTGAAAACCCTATGGCTAACATTACACTTAGTGATTAAAGTCACTTCTCTCCCCACTTTTATTCAATATTGATGCCCCAAGCCAATGCAATAAGGCAAGAACAAAAGAAATAAAAGAAGTACATTTCTTTATATACGGTTAAAATAACCATCTATATAGAAAATCCCAAGGAATACACCCAAGTTACAAAGCTAATAACTGATTTTGGCAAGATCACAAGATACAAAGTCAATATACAAAAACTTGTTGCATTTTTACATGACAGCAATGAACAAATGGAAGTTGACATTAAAAAATATCAAAAATATAACATTGGGATAAATTTAACAAAGTATGTCCACTGAAAATTATAAAACATTGCTGAGAGAAATTACGGAAAAATTAAATAAATGGAGAGCTATATGATGTTCGTGGGTTAGGATTCAATATGTCAATAGTGAGATGAGATGTCAATTATGCCCAAAATGCCTATATCTTAAATCTAGTCTCAATAAAATCCCAGAAGACTTTCCTGCAGAAACTGACAAGTAGATCCTAAAAGTTGTATGTAAGTGCCAAGGACCTGATTCTGAAATATATACATATGGAAACGAAAAGTTGGAGGAGTCACACTAGCTGACTTCAGCACTTAGTATGAAGCTGCAGTAATCAAGACAATGCTGTATTGACATGAGGACAGACAGACAAATCAATGGAACAAAACGGAGTCCTGAAATAGACCCTTCCCATACAGTAAGTCAGTTTTTTACAAAAGTGCTAACATAATTCAAAGGGGGAAAAACAATCTTTTCAGAAAATAGTACCAGAACAACTGGAGAGATATACATGTCTTGACCCTTACCTCTCATTATATACAAAAGTTGAAATAGAATTGGAGACCTAAATGTAAGAGCTAGAGCTATAAACTTCTAGAAAAAAAACATAGGAGGAAATATTTATGATCTTGGGCTAAGAAAAATTTTCTTGAACAGGACACACCAAAAGCACAAAGTATAAAAAAATAATTTGATAATTTGGGCTTCATCAAAATTAAAAACTTCTGTCCTTTGAAAAACACTTCAGACAGTAAGACAAGTCACAGAGTAGGAGATAATATTTGCAAAACACATATGTGCTAAAGGACTTATACTTAGAATACATAAACAAGTCTTACAACTCAAGGCACACAATCCACTAGAAATGCAAGCAAAAAAGATTTGAACAGACACTTTCTAAAGATGACATAGAGTTGGCCAATAAGCACATAAAAAGATATCCAAGTTCATTAGTCAGACACTAGGGAAATGCAATGAACTAGCTCTACAATCCAACTAGGATGACTAAAATAAAAAGAACTGGAAATTCCAAGTGTTGGTAAGGATGCAGAGCACCTGGAACTCTCATACATCACTAATGGAAAATTCAAAATGGCACAGCCACTTTGGAAAACAGTTCAGCAGTACGATGTTAATTTTATGGGTCAAACTGCAAGGCCCCGGTATCCAGGTATTCAGTGAAACATTATTCTGGATGTTTCTATAAAGGTGTTTTTTAGATGAGATGAACACTTAAATCAGCAGATTTGGAGTAAAGCAGATTGCCCTCCATAATGTGGGTGAGCCTCATCTAGCCAGATGAAGGCCTTAACAGAACAAAAAACTGACCTCCCCCCCGAGCAAAAAGGAATTCTTCCAGCAGACTGCCTTCAACTCAAACTGCAAGTCTTCCCGGGGTCTCAAGCCTGTTGGCTGGCCTACCCCAAAGATTTTGGACTTACAAGACTCCACAATCACATGAGCCAAGTCCTTAAAATAAATCTCGATCTCCCTATATACATATCCTGTTGGTTCTATTTCTCAGGAGAACTCTGACTAATGTGAGCAGTTCCTTATCAAATTATACATATACTTAGGTATAATCCAGCAACCCCACCTCTAAGAATTTACCTCCTAAAAATGAAAGCAAACGTCTACACAAAGACTTTCTGTGGATATTCTGAGTAGCTCTATTCATAATAGTGGAAATGGGAAAGAGCCAAAATGCACCTCAAGTAGTAAACACATAAAGAAATTGATAGTTGCCTCATGGGCAAGGGTTCAAGGGGCTGGGTGAAAAAAGTGAATGGAATAAGAAGTACAAATTGGCAGTTAAAAAATAGTAATGGGGATGTAAAGTTCAGCATACAGAAAGTAGGCAATAACATTGTAATTACTACATGTGGTGCTAGATGGGTACTAGATTCATTGGGAGATCGCTTTGTAAGTTTCATTGGGTTGGCCAAAAAGTTTGCTTAGCTTTTTCCATACCATGGCTCTAGTAGTACCTAGTTGTCTTCAACTTCATTTGAAACAATTTTATTAGATTGTATTGTGACAACCATATCAGTGTGCATTTTTAAGAATTTATCAAAATAGGTAAATTTTTGTACAGCCATTTTAACACTGAAGATGGAAGAAAATATGCAACATTTTCAGTATTTATGCTGTACTATTTCAAAGAAAGGCAAAAATGCAACCGAAACATAAAAAAAGATCTGTGAGGTATATAGAGAAGGTGCTGTGACTGACTGAATGTGTCAAGAGTGATATGTGAAGTCTCCTGTACTATTGACTTTTTGGCCAAATAATCCTTTGCTGTGGGCTGTCGCATGCACTAGAAGATGTTTAGCAGCACCCCCGGCCTCTACCCGCTAGAAGCCAATAGTGGGAGAGAGCTGACATGCTCAAAATATCCAGATCAACACGGTACTGGTGAAAATGAAAAATGTGTCTTTTATTTTACAGAAAAAACTAAACAGAGTTTTTGGTCAACCCAATACAAATGTCTAATCACTATGCTCTACACCTGAAACTAATATAATATTGAATGTCAACAATAATTGCAAAATAAAAAAGAAGGTAAAGAATTAAAATATGAACAATTAATGAATTGTGGTATGTCTCTATAGGAGGCTAACACTAAAATGGCAATGACAAAGAACAAACTATTGATCCGTGCCACAACATGGAATTAATCCAAATGTATTACGCTAAGGAAAGAGGAAAGACATAAAAGATGATAAACTATGTGATTCCATTCATAGGACATTAGTAGAGACAGCATGCCCATAGAGACACAAAACAGCTCCGTGGCTGCTAGGGACTGTGAGTAAGGGAGGGGACTGACTATGAAGGGGTACGAGGGAACCTTTGGGGGTGACGTAAGTGTTCTCTATCTTGATTGTCATAGAGGGTGTAAAAAAGCACACATCAAAGTTCATCAAATGGGATATTTTACAAAAGTAAATTTTATCGTATATACATTATATCTTAATTTCTTTTTTTAAAAAAAGGTAGTGGTTGTGAAGTAAATGTTATGGAAACTGAAAATACTTCCTGAGGTGCCAACAGCCATTGTATTTGTGGAGGCCCATACGCTCTCTGTGAGGTGTTTCTTTGCCTGCCCAGTCCCAGGGACCTTGCCCTCCTCAGGGTCAACCGCCCCTTTGCCATACCTCTCACTCGCATAGAATTATGTCTGAGTCAGCCACAATTGGCTTGAAAGAAATAGGAGTCACTCAAGCAAGCTTAAGTATATGATCACGAATTTACTGGAATTTGAAATCAGGAAGTACAGCTGGCCTCAGGAAGGGTTGAGATCAGCAGTTACCAGACTTCCCCAAGACCCGATGGCCTCTCAAATCCTTAATCTGTCCTGTCATATCTGCCTCATGGTGCTTCTCTTTCTTGTTTCAGAAACATAAGCTAAATATGGCCGTCACAGCCTTGTCTGGCCTCCTATCACTTTTACAAAGTCTTACATCCAAATTCTCAGGGGAAAGAATCAGACAGATTCATCTTAAAGTCTATTTGGCTATGGGCACACAGCTCGTATCCCCAGTGAGCAGGGACTGGCTTAGGAGACCACTGTCTGGGAAGGAGACATGGAGCAGGTTGAACACTGACCAGCCTTCTGGCCAAGAGCCCCTACCCGAGCTTATACAATCGTTTTTCATACCACTGTCCCCCAGCTTCTCGTTATACCCAAGGACTGCAGCCACGCTCCTGCCTCAGTCTTCACGCTTGCTGTTGCCGTTGCCTAGGAGGCTCTTCCCATGAGGCTGGCTCCCTCACTTCATGATGCCTCTGCTCGAGAGGTCAGGCCTTCCCTGGCTGCCATGTCTATTGTAAAAGTGCGGGCCCGGGGCCACATTCTTTGCCACTACTCTACTTTGTTTGCCCTTGGAGTATTGAAAGAACCTGACAATGATGACGTATACGTACTTGTTTCTTAAAATCTACTTTTCTCCACTAGAATGTACGTTTCAAGAGAGCGAGAAGTTCCTAACTGTGTCACCAGGACTCTTAGTAAATGCTCCATAAATATCTGTTGAATAAAGTAGTAAGTAATTTTTATATACTTATTTTAATCCACTGACTACCATCACAGCCCATTTACCCTTATTGCAGGGGGGAATTTCCTGTCATGCCTAGGCCAGTATTCTATACTTTTTAAATTTTGACACCAGTTTTCATTTTCATCTCCCCCCAACTCTGCTGTTAGTTCTCAATCAGAGACTCAACTCAGATCCTCCTTAGTCTCTGCTGTCCTACAGAGTTCTATTTCTAGAGGCCCAGAAATCCTGTTCTTCTCTTTCCAACTAGGATATGTCTTACATGGGACCTCCAGTGTTTAACCTTGTTTAAACTCACCATAGGACTTTGCACAGCGACTTGTGGATAGAGATTGCTGAATGATCATTCAGACATGGCAGCTTAAAATAAGAACCTTTGTTCCAGGCGGTTCAATGATAATGAGCACACACCATTGCCGCACCGCACTGGGGGCCGGAGCCAGAAGCGCTTAGCAGCACGTGGTCCTAGACACTGCCAAGGCAGTGACGGTTCACGTCCATGCAGACGACAAATAAGGCAAATCATAAGAAGGGTACTAAGAGGAAAAATATCTTCAAAATCAAGGAGAGCAGAGTAAAACAGGCTCTGGATGTGTGAAGGGGGCAGCATGTAAAAAAAAAGGTGTTGAAGAATGGAGAGGAGAATTATTTATAATTGAATTTGAATGTAAACATTACATGTGAAAAATACAATGTGGCTAAAACAGTGTTTAGAGGAAATTTTATAGCTTCAAATATATTTATCAGGAAACAAAGTTTTAAAATAAATGAATTAAGCACTGAAATTAAAAAGTTGGGGGATAAACCTATATCAAATCCAAGTTAACAAAAAGATGGGAATAATTAAGGTAGAAATCATTAAATTAGAAAACTACAGCAACAAAATAAAAAGTCAACAAAACCAAAAGACAGCACTTTAAAACAGTTTGATAAGGTAGATGTCTGGTAAGGCTGACCAAGAAAATACGAGAAGATTCAAACAAAACAAAATGAAAAAGAAGAAATTACTCTAGATACAGCAGAGATGTACAAATAAAAGAGTGGAGAATGTTTTGACAGCTGGTTGTGGGGCGGGGGGAGCACTCCCCAAGCAGGACACACTGTGAGCAGAGCCTGGGGGTGGGCGTGTCCAGGAGACCACCAGTAAGTGGGTTGAGTGGAGAAAGTTGGGGATGCCTGTTGAGAACTGTGAAAT